>JAWRVZ010000038.1:2497500-2757500 GCA_037043235.1 Rhodeus uyekii
ACACACACACACACACACACACACACACACACACACACACACACACACACACACACACACACACACACACACACACACACACACACACTTCATATTCAAGGCTTTACTTTTGGGACACCAAAGGATGCGCATCAGATCTCCTGTATAAATTGTATCTCTCTAATAGGCTTTGAGAATGTTTGAACTCCCTGCCATTTCAACAGCAACAATCAATAGGTCCTCCTGGGCCAGAACTCATGTGTTCAACAGAGCCTTATTATCATTTCTAAAAGCCGGTTTTAGAAATAATATTTAAATATAAAAAATACAAAATGTGATTTTTTGCAAAATTAGTTTGCCCCAAAATAAACATGTGGTTATTATTGACCCACTCCAAAGTTCTTCCAAACAATTTGCTCCAATTATTTCCCCCAATGATGGAAAACAAAATATATTCACTGCCTTTTTTTAAAGAAAATTTCCTTCTGTGTTACATGGAAAAAAATAACAGCATATATTTTTGGAATGACATAGTGAGTAAATAATTATAGTGAAATTGTGCTTTAACACACTTTATTTTTGTTCACAGCAGACACAAGGATTTATGATGATCTTACTGTGTTCTGAATAGTGTCTCTTACTGAGACATTGTGGTGTCTTTTGCAACGTCAAAAAAGAGAACACTTTCACTAAAAATGAACCGTGCTCACTGATGTCACTTCTTATTTGCATATGCTGTCTGCTTTGTTTTAGTGCCTGATTCTTTAAAGTAATTATGTAAATCAGGAAAGGGTGCATGCGACCACACAATCTGTGCAGAATCCTGTGCAATCTGTGCAGTTTCCTATCTTGTCAAGGATGCAACACACTACCGCGATCTGCCATACATTACTGGCGCCGTATGGCAATGCTTCACCACTGGGATCCAGATGAATTTTCTATTTTTTACTGTACTTTCGATATGCTTGAATATAATGCTCTACTCTTCTGATGTTATGCTCTTAAGATGAATAATAGAAAATCTCTTAAATATATTTTCAGATTTTTTTTTTTATATTTATCAATTTTCATTTTGATTTTAGTATTTTTGATGTGCTTTTGTCATTTATTAGTTTTGCTTAAATCTTTAATTTTCTGTTTAGCTTTATTTTTATTTCAATTTTTGAAATGTGAGTTTTTTTTAAGTGTAATTTTTTACGTTTTTCGATCATAAATTTATATCTTATTTTATGTTAAATAATGAAATTTAGTTTTAGTTACCATTAACAACATGACAGAATTGGATGACAGTGATTTAATGTTGAAGGCAGGCACTTTGACAGCTGATTCCAGGTGATTTCAGTTTTCTTTGCTCATAAATACCATGCTCAAAAAGTGATGCAACAGTTTAGTGAATTCAGTCTTTAATGCTGCCGCTTTTACTGCCAGTATAAAGGATTTCATATCATGTACACAGAAAACAATAGGGAGCTGTCAAATCTACAGCAAAATAATTTCAGTGATGACTGCTCTGAACCATGAGTTGCTATTAGCATCCTGTCAATTTTTGATGGCCGGTGGAGGCAAAGAATGAAATGAGAATAAGCCAGCTAGAGCTTTTGTTTTATTTCTGTGAAGAACTTGAGGATGAATAAGGTGAGGGATGAATGAATACCCACCGCTCAGTAAGGGGATGATTTTCTTGAAATTTCCCAGCTCTTATCGGGAGAAAATTCACAAACAAAAGATAAGCAAAAAGATAATCGCTACAGGTGGGAGTCGTCTTTAGACCAGTGCCATTTATTGTGGCGCACATGTATATGATTGTGTGCTGAAAAAAGAACAGCTCACCCTCAGGTAGTGTGATGTATATGTGAGCATTTGCCTTGAGGTCTTGCCAGAGGCATGGACAGATGGACCAACCAGTCAGCCAGACCCCTTTCACAAGACAAGAGAGGTATAAAAATAGAAGGTATCTCTTTATTTACTTACTGTTAGCTGAAGAAATGTCATGTGGACATGTAATGTTATAACTGACCTTGCTAGTTCTCCAAAATACTTGCAAACCACCGAACCTTGAAACCCGTTTTTCTAAAAAGTGATTTTGGGTCACGGTATTCATCCGATTTTTTTTGTACCTGCTCAGTATTTTGAGAAACGTCTACTTTTAGAAATTGTATTGTTCCTTTTTCTTTTCTCTTCAGTGATTCGGCTCTGACTTCTGCAGAACTCTGACAGTTCTTGGGGTTGAGATGTCACTTCATGTCTTGCTCTTCCTCCCCGTTTGCTTCCTTCCAGTAACCTCCCACACTTCAGGCTGTCCGGCATCCTGCGATTCTCCGTTCGCCATCCCTCCATCTGTCCACTCCATCCACATCTCGCATCTCCATACTGATGAAAACCACAGCAAACACCTACCTCGCTGAAAACGTCAAGCAAAAAAATCGATCCTTGGATAACTACGGTATGACCACAGGATCAATAAATTACATAAAAAATGTGTGAGAGTTTGTTTTATAATTCCTTAGGAAAACTGGAAACACCAGGGTGCACTTGACCAAAAGTTCAGTTGAGTGTAATGGCTGCTTTTGTTAAAGATGGAGAAATGTTGCATCTGAGACAGGGTGTCAGTGTGTGTTAGACTCTCCTCATCTCTGTCCATGTATTATTCAGTGTGTGTGTGTGTGTGTGGGTGCGCTCACCAAGGCTTGCACTGAATTTGGAGGCTCATATCAGTGAGGTCAGGAAATTGTTTGGACCCTGCAGGTTGTCAAAAAGAGTGCTCACATCAATTTAACAAAACAGAACTGATATGAAATTACAAATCAATATTTTGGAGATGGGCTTCCTTGTTACTAAGATGAAACACTTCACTATAATCAGACACATCAACTTGTCCAACCACGACAGTTTTTTAAATGACATTTGTTCCAAATGAGGCAGAATTATTATTTTTAAACACATATTTTTTTGTTTGTTGCAGCACTGACTTGTGATAAGGGAACATACTGATTTTGCTTAGACATATCTCCCTATTCCAATTTGCATGCTGCCATTTTTCTGAAAAATCTGTGGCATTGCATTACTTGTATAAATTAGTATGAGAGCAAAGTAGATAGTAATAAGCAATCCCAGCTGTTTCATTGGCGTGCATACCCTCCCTCAAACCTCCTTTTGAGAGAAGATTTTGGATGGAAGGAAATGAAAATTCAACTCGTTGGACTGATACAGGTGTATACAAAGTCTTAATATGCTATTGAATGTTTTTAAATTAAATATGTTTACATACAATATGTTTACAATCTGATTGCATACACATAAACACTGTTCAAATGTCAGTAATATAAACTAGTAAAAACTGTAATATTGTGATTAATACAATTAAGAATAACTCTTTTCTCTTTATTTCTGTGATATATAAGCTGTGTAGGGGATTTACAGTTAAGACCCGAGGACCAGATATCTTGAATGAAGACCAGGAGTCAGAAGTGCAGTCAATAGAAGACATTTTAGTGAAGTTTAGTTTGCAGTTTCATCAGCAGAAGCTTCAGGTCTCACAAGGAGTTCGAAGGCCGCCCCACTTACAATAACATTGTTACAGCAATTATACTCTAACAGAGGGTGCTAACTACGTCAATGATGACGTTTAAATGATTCTGATTGGCTAAGAAAGAAAGATAAACAAAACTAGTAATTTTCCACACAAGAGCAGACAGTCTGAAGCATATCTTTGTTGATCACATGGTTGACAGGTTAGTGATCTTCTGCGTGGCTTGTCGAGAACAACAAGTCATTCCGTCTCCTTATGGTGCCAGTTAATCACCTCACCAATACAGACCATTTAACACACACACACACAGCTTCTCCAAGGCTGAACTCGGCTCAGGCTCCAACTATCAACAGAGAAACTACCCAAAACATTCTGATAACACGTTCTATCTGTTGAGAAGTATAGACAATATTCATCACTATTCTATGGAAAACTACAGAAAAGCAAAGAAAGGCTTTAACTAATAAAAATCCCCCACTTGATTAAAAATCACTCTTTACTAAGCATTCAAATAAGAAAAAGAAAAGAATATATGAAGAAATAAGAAAAAGAAAAGAAAATATGAAGAACTAAGAAAAAGAAAATTGTATATATATATATATATATATATATATATATATATATATATATATATATAAGCGGCAACGGATTTCCAAATCATCCCCACAGCTGAATTACTCCAGACATCAGTCACATGAGAAATCTTCAGAAATCATTCTATGCTGATATTGTGCTTAATTAACATTTTTTATTATCATCAGTGTTGAAAACAGTTGTGCTGTTTAATGTGTTTGTTAGGATGTGAACATATCTGTTTTCATTATAACTCAATATTTTCAAGCAATGTATGTTTATAAGACATAAAACTATGTGAAAAATATATTTAATAGGCTCTTCAATCAAAAGAGTAAACACAACTACAAGCCAAGTATTAGTTTAAAAGAAGTATACTTAAAGCACACTTGAATAAACGTCTTTTCTGTAAGGTAATCAAATCAGCAGATTGCAAATGTTCTCCACAGCTTGCCAGGCACCAATAGAGGTAAAAACGTATGGAGGCCGAGATAACTCAATGCACTACAACTAAGGATTTCCCATAATGAGTAGGTTAGGTCTATGGTTAACATCACTAGAAGACACTTTAACATTTTTCTGTAGAACATAAATGACAGATTCATGCCATAATGTGACATTTTAAACTTCTGTACTTTACAAACCTTTAAGGACTACTTTTATGTGTGGTACCTACCACACAAGGATGTTCTGCATATAATGTAAAGCATGTAAAAGCCTATTAGAAATTCAAGAGGGAATTGCATGGCAAATTAGCCTTCTGGGCTGGCCTGCAAATTGATGACATGACTGAACAGTTCTATTCTATCAAAAAGAATCTTTCATTCACAACCAACCACACCTTTAATACATGAAGGTCCTATTTGGACATGATATGTTACAAAGACAAAATGAAGAAAATGTTTAATGTTTCGCGTTTAGTCCATAGAAACAGCCTCTAACAAAACTCAAAGATTCAATGACATAGACCATCGAAACTTTCACAGGTGTAGTGACTGGTTCTTTTTTTTACGTTTAAAATTTTTTTTTAATAGTACAGTAAACTTATTTTGCAACTTTTGATTTGTGTGTAATTCACATAGAGACGATAGGGGGTATCGTTGGTGCAGTTTTATAATATACCACCAGAGGGCGGTTAAAACTGCGGTTTGTCAAGTGAGTCGATTATATCAAATTCAGACGAAGAAGCAGCTGAAATTTCTCGCACGAGGTTTAAGAAATTGTTAAATTGTTACTTTTCCTCATTTCAGTGTTTATATTCATTAATCGCTCAAGTTGCCAATTCATCGTGCCACTGAGGTTGAAAGCCGGTCAATGCTTTTAATGACTGGTTTTTCTATTACGAGAATTCTGGTGAGTTTTGCTTGTTTATGCTTTACTTTAATTAAAAATTAATATTTCTCCATATGAGTTATAAACGCCCATCAGAGTTATATATGATGTTTAAAAATTTAATTTTTGCATGTTCGGTTTAAACTTATACCGTTAATTAATTTGTGTATGATTGAATAATTGCATCGTTTATGAGTATGTAAATGAAAACGAGTGGACAAATGTTGTACAATAATACATGTGACGTATTTGGACAATATTTGTGTAAAACAATTTTGTAAAGTATATGTTTACACATGGTTAAGTTCACTAATGTCTCGTGTTGGATTATCGTGTACTTGTGGACATTTTGGTCAACTGGTAGTAGATGTCGTTGGGGAAAATTATTGAAATTTAGAAATGTTTAATTTGACTGCGTTTTTTTGTGCAGTACACACACAAAAAAAATCCCCGCTAATTCTGCTTGTGATCTACGTTTGAATGGCGAGCCTGACCCAGACCTTGACCTTGATCTACGATTCAAAAGAATCTTCTTGATCCTAAACTAATCCACTGAACTGTACAGCTAAACTGAGATCTCGTACATATACAGTACCCGGGTAGAAGACACAAAAAGGTAATTTACACACTTGGACATCTGATATTATACACACCCACACTTTGACAATTGAGTACTGGTATTGTACACACACATTTGGACAATTGAGTATTACATACACACACACAGGATCCTAAAGGACTATTGAAACTTTATTTTATTTGTTCTTTACTTGATTCTTCTAACCCACATACAACACCAGATTCAACATCGAACCTTTTCCCCCCATGGTTCATGGTGTTGAGTGGGAATGAGAGAATTGTGAATGTTTAGATTAGATTAGATTCAACTTTATTGTCATTACACAAGTACAGGTACAAGGCAACGAAATGCAGTTTAGGTCTAACCAGAAGTGCAATAGCAGCAAGTGCAGGATATATACAATGGTTGCATAAGTGCAGGATATGGAGATGTACAGGATTTACAGGTAATATGTACAATGAATATAAATATACAGATGATTATTACTATAACAGGTGAGTGTGTGCTATAAATATAATTACAGGTGTCTATAAACAGCATTTACAGGTGAATATGTGCTATAAATGTAAATGTATATACAGATGTCTCTAACTATAAACAGAATTTTACAGGAAGATGTATACAATTGTTAGCTTAAGGTAAGCAGTAGATTTGTATGCAAATTGTTGAAACTGTTTATTCAAAGTTTTGTGTATGTGTAATGTTATGTGTCTATGTGTCTAATGTCTAATATGTGTCTAATGTTGTCTATGTGTCTAATGTTGCTGGCTGTTAATTGATCAAATATAATTTGACCCAAACATCTGTCTTTAAGTCCTCCTACAGCTGAACCTAGGCCTTATTTAAACTCTGTTGAGTAATAATTATTTGGCTGCTTCCGTGTTACACAGGCAATCTGGCAGTGATGGTAACAATGGCACATTTTATTGTCAGCAAGTACTGCAGTATGCTGTGTTGTTGAGAATTTGACAAGTAAAACATTGAACTTAAACTTTGATTGTATCATTTTGAGTATTCTGCAGTCTCTGATAAAGTTTAGTGTCAAGCAGATTGAACAAGTTGTTTTGAATGCACTGTGCATTGTAAGGGATGAAAACGCATATGCTGAAACTACATAAAAAGTAATGTTTTGCACCATTTAAACTGAAAGGAAATGTAAAAAATTAACTAAAACATTTTATCAAGCTAACAGATTTTAGAGTAAAGTTTTGGACTGGGTTTGAAGTTTCTGATCAGTATTTCAATATTTTTTTTTTTCCATCTATGATTTGACAAGTAGTTATCTTTGGGGATTGTGTTAGGGCTATTTTTATTTGACAGTAATGTGTTCATACCATAATCCTCTAATTTCTTGGTGATTGATCACCTGGAGGTGAATATGATGACTGAGATGAATGGGTGGGCGTAAAGGTCTGGCCACTTGTGTGCATCATTAAACTTACTGATTTGTTGATGAGATCGTATTTCATGATGGAAAAACCACAATGGGAGAGAGAGTCTGCCCTCAGATCTCTATGCAGTCATTTTTCTTTTACTAAAAGGTTTTACATGTAACAAAATGAATAAAACTTCATAATAAGCTTTCAATTGTGCACACCCACATGAGATGAAGACTGCATATCCTTTTCCTAATAAAAGCTGTTTCATTTTACATGGAGTTTATAAGCAACTGTGAGTCAGTTTCGCCTACTGTGGTGCAAATGAAAGTGACAACAAGTGCACTGCAGAGGCATCAGCAAGACAACTCCCAAAAAGGTAATGATTTTGAATGTGGTGGCGATAGACAATTGTTTTCTCCTTATTCTTCTCGAGTTATTTGTCTTTAGAAGGGTTATTTGTCTTTTTCACTGCATGTAGCATGCATTAGTTCTTGCAACCCAACCAGGTTGCACAGGCAGTCCTGCTCTTCCAGACACATCCACATGTACCGTTGGAAGGAGTGTCTGTGTGTGTATGACATAGACTGGAAACAGACCAGGAGCCTCTGATCCCAGGTCTTGCATCTGCCTCGCATCTGCCTCCCATCTGCAATCTCATCAGGACAAATGCCCTGATACTGTTGTGAGTGCACACTTTCCACAGACCTGTGCGGTTCGATGAATGTGATGATGGTGTTACTGCACTAGTATAATGAGGCCTTTAAATCAGTTCGGAAGCGCCTCATCATAAGATATCAGCGCTGGATCGTCAACATTTGCTTCTGAGAGAGGCGAAGAGGCTCCCGCTCCACTTGTGCTCTCATTCGTCGATCTCGCCCTGGGAACCAATCATGTGTCTTGTCTGAGTGCCAGTGGGTGTGTACAAAGCCTCTGAGAGAGTTTCTCTCTTTATCTGGCATCCTGGGAAACCGTTTGTCTCGCATCACGATGAAACAACGCTACTTTCCGCAATAAGGCTGCTGAATTTTTATTTTTTTCGATTAATATTTTTGAAAAATCCGCAATGCACCGCCATGAAACTTGAACTGCAAAGTGGCAAGGGATTACTGTAATAAAGGAGTCAGTGTCTCTTTTGGTGCAACATGATTAATGGGATTGGGATTGTGTTCCCGTTACACTGCAAGGAAAGATAACAGTATAAAGTCAAATAACAAATGGAACATCTCAGTTGTTGTGCGTCATCTACTCGTTTCTGTGTTAACTGGAATATATTGCGCTCTTGAGCGAACCTTGGCGAGAGCTCCTTCTAGCGCTTTGGGTAATTAACTTCGCAGCATACAAAATGTACATCTCAAATGGAGGGGGGGGGGGGGGGGGGCGCACTAGAGTAGTCTTTACTCTAGTGTCACAATGACAAACTTTTGATCATGTCATTGGAGATGTTTTACCAATGACCAATTTTTAGAAAGCATGATATGCACATTTTTCTCTTCCTGCTTCCTTTCACAGCTTAGAATTGCCACTAGGAAAGGCTTGCATCATCAGTCAATCAGAGTTGACATGACAATTTTCCTACTGTTCCAGAGTCGGAGATCATGACATGACATTTACGGTTAAGGTGACTGTCTCAGAAAGAGTAGTCCATCTGTGTCAAAACGACTGCAATTGAGATGAATAGGAATTCTGTCCAAGTATAATAGGGCTCTCTTCAAGTATTATAGGTGAACACAAAAGTATTGATTGTTGGCTTAACTGTGTTCAATTAGAATTAGAAACTGGGTTCTGCATATCTCCTTTCAGTTAAATGTTGGTCCTAAAGAAATCCATGCCAAGCCTTTGCAGCTATTCAGTATCGCAAATCAAGTGCATGCTCTGCTCTTAAGTGCCCACTCACATCCTGTTGGGCTGCCTCTCTGTCCAACATGTGTAGCAGGTCCTGCAGTCTTGAATATAAACATTAGCATTAGTGCCATGGCTCAGTTATTCTTTTATATTCCCAAGAGATGTCAAAGAGGTTTTGTTGCCACTATGTATTCAACATCTGATGCCCCCTTTCATTCCCCTGTTTGATATCAGATGACTGGCAGAGTGTGTTAAGCCCCCTCTAATGGTATTTCAGAGCAGATTGTCCAGTGAGTACCATGATGGATTCTGTTCCCGTCTATCTGAACTCAATTTGGAGGCAATCCAAAAACACTGGGTTTGTTTTTATTGATGATGATGTTTTATCGGACCTCTGCCTCCGCGTGCCACTCGCTGAATTTGATAGCCCTAACATGGAAAATGAGATTTCCACTCTCGTCATCTGCTTATCATCTGAGGCCGTTCTGCAGTGCTAATGTTTCTGATTAGATGTCCCACACTATCTCTTCTGTAGGCTGGTTACTCTCGCTTAGTTTGCCTGAAAGAACGGGGTGGAATCTACAAATGGATTCTTGTTTAGGTTGGGGTTGAGGAGGAGTTTGAGTCATAGATTCCCAGTAGTTTCTCATTGCCACTGACTTGATTGTGTTTGCTTGTCTCTGAGGGCTTCTTCTGCCACTCTGATTGAGGTGAAAGCTACCACTGTTGTGAAGTATCATCTCTCTCTTTACTTTTCTGTGTGTTTGGATTTATAAAGATGATGAATAATGTGTTAATATTATTAATATGTGTTAAAATAAACTTTTGTGACATCTTCCCTTTTTTGGGTTTAAAATAAATTGAGATCTTGTACCTCCAAAAACTATTCATTATTAAGTTATGCTTTTTTATTTATTTATTACCATTTTCTCCTCCCTAGTGAAAAGAGATGGATGTTTTTCCACCAGTACATGAGGTACCGTCTCAAGCACCATTGCTCAACTTATTAATTTTCCGATGTCATAGCGAAAGCATCTCTAATGGTGATACAGCGAAGCTTGTTTGAATAGCAATTTGTTTCTACTCCTCCCTCTTGCTTTCCAATTAAGATGTGTGATAAAATATGACAGGTGCAAAGCATGTTGATTTGCGCAGTTTGACTGTATTGTGAAACTAGCAACTTTTTTTGCACAGTCTGAGTGGGTTATCAAAATCAAAGCACAGATAGCGCTGGCCGGCCCACAAATCCCTAAATGGCATCGTAATGAGGCTTCATTTGAATAACAGCCATGAGGAGATGCATGCTCTACAACAAAGGCTGGTAATTAAGCATACCATTGTGTGGCGAATGTGGATTTAAACGAGGTCTTTATGGAACACCTAACCTACTTATTTAATCCCTGATGGATTAGATGAGTTTAGTCAATGTGTCATGATTTTCTTTGGCAGCTTTTCTGTCTCGTGTTCCCACTCTGATTTTGGAATAGTATTTCTTTTAATGGTGACTATGCCATTTGTGGCTACCCACATTCTTCAGACCTCAGTTCTGGAGGAAGATTAATTCTTAAGTCAGCTGGTGACACAGACAAGCAGAGGTCTTGCCAGCAAATGCCAAGTGTTGCAATTTAGTTATTTAGAAGGAAAGTTTTCTGCTCAATTTCCATAAAAAGTCTCCTTTGTGCAACATGAGTGTCATGTTCGTTAGTAAAATATTGGTCCCAAGTGTATTATTAGCATTCTTTGTCTGCAGTACTGTCTCTCTGTGTGTATTATTCATCTCATGACTCTTGACAGACCTTCAACCTGAACTTTTATGTGTGTTTATCGTTCAAACCCTCCTTAATTGATTTTTCAGTGTGACAGCTCTGCTGAAAAAAACTGACTAATTGATGAACGCATCATTCATGGGACTTTTGGCACAAATTGTAATCTGGCACTGAAGAGACATGACTTGACACAGAGATGGACTTGCGGGATTGATGGCTAGGAGGAGCATTGGCCTGCGGTGTACATGTCAGTAGCGGATTCAGTGCTGCATCACTTCAGAATAAAATCCTGCATATCATCCATATTCCAGTTTAAACCACTACAGTGTGTGTTTAAAACTACTAGACGAATACAAAACAAAAGTTCTTTATTTTGATATAAGGTTAAAATAAGGGGCAAAGTTTCAAGAGCATGCAATACTTAAAAAAATATATTTTAAATAAGTTAATTTACCAGTTCACACTTAAAAATAATCAAATTCTTCAGTGTGCTGTCTGAAGGGAGGGCTCCAAGCTCAGAATCTGGTCCGAACTTAGAGTACTCGGAATTATAAGGACATGTATCCAAACTTTAATTGAAGATGATACATTTTCAAATATATTTTTCTCATTTTACACAATATTTCCACTGGAGTGAGTTGTAAAAGATGGCACAAGCAAATAATATAATTGAAAAACAGCTGTGGAAAAAAAATATATGCAGAATTTTAATGATCATTCTTTAAGAATACTTGTTAAACTTAAAGCATACCTGATTTGTATTTGAAATGAATAATAGTTAAATATTTGACTTTTATAGTAATGTCATGTCACACCGCAGGACATAATTTGCCTGCTGCTGAGAAAAAAGCTTAAATTACATAATGAGGAAAAAAATCTGTTAACCTCTAACAGTTTCAAAAACATTATTTGAACAGTATTTGAACTTTACAAATGCATACAATTCTCAAGCAATTTAGAACTTAAAAAAAAAAATGCTGTTTCACCCTTATTTGTCATCTGCCCATGTACAACTATTGAAATTAAAAGAGACTAATCCAACATTCAGCTGCCAGGAATCCAGATTTTCCTACTTTGGGAATATTTTGTTAACCTACCCCTCAAGATTACTGTTATAAACATGAGCCTTTGAAAGGTAAAGTATGAGGTATTGCTGTAATTTATAGCAAACACCTTCAGTTTTACCTAATGGTCTAGTTTATTTAACACTATCCAGTGTAAGTAATAAGTCCCTCTTGACTTTTGTGCTGGCTACTGTATACAGGCCACCAGAGCACCATACAGATTTTATCAAAGAATTTGCTGATTTTCTTTCAAGTTTATGGCTGCAGATAAAGGCATACCGGTAATTGTTGGTGATTTTAATATTCATGTAGACAATGATAAAAGACGCATTGGGATTGGCATTTAGAGACATTTTAAAAACTATTGGAGTTAGACCACACGTGTCAGGGCCCACTCATTGTCATAATCATACCTTAGATCTAATACAGTGGTACCTCGAGATACAAAATTAATCCGTTCCGAGGCGGCCTTTGTATAATGAGTTTTTCGTATCTTGGAACACATTTTACATGTAAAATGGCTAATCCGTTCCAAGTCCGTTTCCAACACCCCATTAAATTTCATAATAAAGTTAAATTGACCTATAAACAATGAAAAAAACGTAAAATGTCGAAGCTTACCTTTCGAGTGAGGCTATCTCCGAAAATGGCGGCAGAGGAGGAGGAGGACAAACAGCAGATAATACGTACGCACACTTTACGAAAACACATAAATTTAAAGTTTCGGGTGCGGACTGGTTTAGCTAAAGCACGCCAGCACGTACATATAGAAGATGCATGATGGGAGGGATGCTGTCCAATTAGAGAGAAGGATCTCATGGCTTGGCTAGCATCAGGAACCAATGGGAGAGCAGGAAGATGGTGGCGAGTCTACTATAACTAAGATGGCGGTGTGCGGCGCGAGTTTCAAAATTGTTATGGGGCGAATCTCGGACTTTCAGAAACCTTTCGTATCTTGAAAAATTTTACTGCTCTACATACGAAAAGTTTTCGTCTTTGCTTTAGTAACTTGGATTTTTCATAAGTTGAGCCTTTCGTATCTTGAGGTACTACTGTATTGTCTTATGGAATCGATGTTGATACTGTTGAAATTCTGCAGCAGAGTGGTGACATCTCAGATCTTTATCTAGTCGCATGTAGACTCCCTTTAGCCAAAGCTGCAAAACAAACTCCTAAGACTAAAGATAGCTTTATAAATAATCTTCCTGATCAGTTTCATCTACTCACCATCTACTTTGCATTTAAAGAAGATTAAAGAAAATAGTCCAACACCATTGTACAACGAGCACACTCAGACCCTCAAGAGAACAGCCAGAAAAATGGAGCGGAGCTGGAAGAAAACAAAGCTAGAGGTTTTTCGTATTTCATGGAAGGACTGCTCTATTGCATACAGAAAGGACTTAAAAACAGCTAGATTTTCTTATTTTTTGACACTCTTAGAAGAAAGCAAATACAGCCCTAGGTATTTATTTGATACAGTGAATTAATGAAAAATAAACTAAACTATAAATAAATCTTCAACCACAGATGCTTCTAAACCAGGGGTCGGCAACCCGCGGCTCCGGAACCGCATGCAGCTCTTTCACCCCTGTGCTACGGCTCTTTCATCCCCTGCACTTAAGTTGTAGAAGCGGTCCCGCTGTGAAAAAGGCCATATGAGAGGAATAAGAGAGATGAATATGAGAGCGCTGTTGCGCTGACTGTTTCAGGGGACTTTTATTCTGAAACTACGACGCGCATTAGTTCAGAAAGTTTAGCGGTTCAGTTCAGAGTGAATCATATATCACCCACTTTGCTTTTTGCTACTTTGCTTATGTACATACTCGTCTTTGTTATGACGCAGTTATTGAAGTGTTATAGCCCGATGCTAATTTAGCTGTGCTTCATTTTCTGTGTTTACATTTTGATTTGCTATGTTCAGATAAATTAATAATAATTAATGACGATAATTGTGTTCATGTATGAGGGGAGAAGCCAATAGTTTGTATATATATGTGTAATTATGTTACTAGAATCTTGTTTTATCTGTTACAGGAAAACCACACACACACCACACTCCTTTGCACTCCCTTCCATCCAAGTCTCCATCCAAGCTCATCCATTTGAGCAAGGACATTATTGAGATCTTTGATCACATGTGGTTCTTGTGCTCCCACATCTCAATCTTCTTCAGCATTACCGGACATTATTGAAGCTCATATTAATGGTTGGCTCCCCTCTTTGACCTGTTTAATCGAATAAATCACTTTGAGACAATTTCTTCCTTCTCTGTCGTGTTCTGACCGACACACCTGGCACATTGCTATACCCCAAATCAGCCCATATACATTTCCAGGTAGATTTCGCTACACTCGCTATCCGCGCTCGGTCCGCTTTCGCTCCGCCCACGGAAGAAAGGAGTTGTGCGTGGAACATAACCCCCCCCCCCCGTAGATTGCGGCTCCGGACAATTTTTATTTATTTATTTATTTATTTATTTTTTTAAATATGGCTCTTTCAACATTAAAGGTTGCCGACCCCTGTTCTAAACAGTACAGCAGTAATGGTTTTATGAACTTCTTTACATGCAAGATTAATAATATTAGAGAGAAAATTGTAACCATGCCACAGTCTACTGTATCACATAATACAGGAAAATACTGAGGAAAAATTCCGCTCTTTCATTGCTAAAGGAGAGGAAGAATTGTCTAAACTCATTAAATCATCAAATCAACAGCATATATGTTAGACCCGATGCCAGCTAAGCTACTGAAAGAGATCAAATCATGTAAAATGATTTTTAGGCTGCATAATTTAGGTCTGCAGGAACTGGGAGCACTTCCCATAACACCTGATGTACTCATTACTTCATAAGAAGAATGGCATCTACACTGAAATTAGTGTGTCTGTTTATCCCAAGGTTGACCGTAGTCAGCCAGATCCGGGCCGTATCCAGATCAGATGAAGGACCTGTACGTAGACACGACCACAACACAGCCCTTAAGAGGCAGCGGAGACTGTGACTTTACTAGACCTTTACTAAACTGTGACTTTGTGAAGGCCTCATGAATCCGATCTTCAACAAGACAGAACTAGATTAAATATTTTGAGTGTCCCGGTCTCAATCTAACTTCTGACCTGAAATGCTGTCTATATCATAACCATGGACTCTTTATTTGTTGGCCAGATGAGGACTAGTCATCAAATGTTTTTTTCCCCCTCCATTCTAGAACTGCTGTATAGCCTAAATGAACTACATTATTTTCCTGTTATCTATGTAAATCTGCTTTGAAACAATCTCTATAGCAAAAAGCGCTATATAAATAAAGGTGGCTTCAATCTGTTACTGGGAGAGGCCTTATTGAGCAGCTGTCATTGTGGTAGTGACTTGAAAAGTGCTCTGCTGAGACGCAAGATTGGATCAAGACCAATTTTAGGTATTTTTGGAACCAGAAATGCATATTTGAATTGTCTGTGAAAAGTGGGTCAGAAGGGGGTTTAACCTGTAAGTTTCTAAAATGTAGAGTTTGGTATGGTTGGATAGGTGATGGGAGATTCAAGATGTAAATGAAATGGCTTTTTTTCCATCTGATTTGTCTCACTTTTGTCTTATGAAGAGGTTGTTTCGTTATCTGTAATAATGGGATGGATTTTTGGGATAAAACTAGAGGTAATAGAGAGTGAAACATAGCATGGAAGGTGTGGGTGGTGTTAATGGAATGGCTGCCTAGGTGGAGATTAGGAATGAATTTCGTGAGTATGTGTAAAGTTAAAGGCTGCCTGGCATCTGGGCGGGTAAGATGGGTTTTTAAATGCCTTTGATAAGCAGGGATGTGAAAGCAGGGTTAGCCAAAAATTTGTTTATGGAAAAATGGGATTCTAGTTAAGTAGCCTTTAATGGAACAGATTTGAAGACTCTCAACTATGTTAAGATAGAAGATAAACAACATAATAGTGAGAAGAGAAAAGTTGAATGTGTCACAGGTTAATTGTGAGATGAAAAGCTTTAAAACATCTGCATGCTGTTAGTTAAGATTGGAGGGTTCTAAGGACAAAGGCTTGAAATATGAAGTTGAGAGAAGAGTCGAGCAGTGGTCTCAACAGGTGGATTATGGAAAGATTAACTCTGAGTAGTTTGGCACTGGGATCTAGTTGGTGTTTGCTTCTCTAGCCAGCTGCCTGAATTTGATCAAATCAGTGTTCTGATGTTGCTGTGGACAGGGGGCATCTTCAAAGCGATGGTGTTCAGTGGTATGGGCATCTGTGTTGCAGAGAACAGGGAAAATTACTATTGAGTCTAGAGGAGTGTTAGGAGGGGGATGCTTTGGGGCCAGAGTTGTTTGTGGAGGCAGCCTCACCCTTGGGTCGGCCCCTGGGGCTTGGGTAGTAAAAGGAAAGGTAAAGGAAGAGAAAAGCTGGGGTGGAAAATAGGCCATCTGGGCCTGCACTGCTAGCAGAGGCAGGCTCACGTTAGGGTTAGTGGTTGGAGCTGTAGGCCAATGACAAAATTAGAGTTTGAGAGTGATGACTGGGCCTAAACCGCTAGCAGAGACATCCTCAAGCTTGGGTCTGCTGAAGGAGCTGTAGGCCACTAGTAAGGAAAGATTTTAGAGGGAGTGGGAGGAGAAGGAAGTGTTATCTGGGCCTGCATCACTAGTTGTGACAGGCTCGTGCTAGGAGCTATAGGCCATGAACAATAGGGAGGGTTAGAGATGGCAGGATGGCCGAGCTTACTCCACAAGTTGAGGCAACCTCACACTAGGGGAAAGGCATTTGTTGTTGGCATTGTTGTATGTGATGCAGCGCCAGGGAAAGCTATCGTGTGTGGCTGAGCAGAGGGAGGAGGAGAGTAGGGCCTGGCAGCGGCAGAATCTGGGGCCCAATGCTTGTCTTCTGACGCCTGAATCAAAGACACGAGGGAGAGGCGACGTGAAATGAAAGTGCTGCCTTTGTGGAGTTTTAAGTGGCTGAGCAAAAATAACAGTTCACGTTTATAACAGTTTGGACTGTCTAGGAAGGTGGACGTGATCAGAAATATCCCATCGATTTTTTTTATTTTTATTTTTATTTTTTTTAAAATTAATCTTATACACATCGGTTTATGTAATCATTGCTTGATGTTGAATGATCATCAAAACAGCAAAGTTTCTATTATCTGTTGCTGGTACACCTTTTATTTTTTTTATAAATTCTTAATTTCTCAATACTTATCCACACCTCAAACCTCACCTCAAAAGTTTATTATTCGTTTATTATTATTATTTTGTTACATTGCTTACTGATTTTGGTTTGTTCTAAATCATTGGTTTTCAAAGTGTGGGGCGCGCCTCCCCTGGGGGGCGCCAGAGCATGCCAGGGGAGGCGCGGAGAGTTGATAGTCGCAGAAAATGATAGTCTAATAATAACTCGCCGAACTTGTATTAAACCTCCTTCATTCTACATTTCACTGTGATGTCATTCTGTCGCGGCTGCAAGCGGCAGTGGTGCTGAAGTTTTGGTGGAGAGTAGGCGTGTTGTTCACCACCACCACCAACGCGTAAAGTTACTTTGGAGTTTCTCCATAACTTTAATAAAACATTAGTACAAAGCAATTCTATAATAAAAATAAAATAGAAAACATTCCTTATTTGGAATACAAAGTATACTTAATGCTTTTGTTCTGGAACTACGTGAATATTTTCTTTTGTTGAGATTAACACAAATTGAACAGGGGGATTTCTAGTTCCCATGCATGCAAGGTACTGATTGGAGGAGACAACATTAATAAAGTGTTGTTTGATCTGGTATTAGCAAGATGAGAGAAGAATATACTTGCTGGTATTTAATGTTCTGTTAAGTTGGGATTTTGAAGAGTTTCTGTTATGCTGTAGTTTGGGGATCATTGGGTCTTGTGCTTGGTGACTGTTTGTTAACTGCAGCAATGGTTTTAATCCTGTTCTGGTTCAGAGTTTCATAACCCAGGGTTATGAAAGCAGTTGACCATTGCTTTTCCTTAGCCTGGAGTTAAAAATGGTACTAACCTCAAGTTAAGAGCAATGTAAAAACCCCACCTTAAGAGTGCTTTTAATAAAAGCATCAAATACATAAATGTATATCTGGTCTCTTGGTGTATCGATTAGAAATGGCAAAGAGAGATTGTTTGAATGGTAGTGTGTGTGTGTGTATGTATATGTGTACACACACACACTACCATTCAAACAATCTTTCTTTGCTATTTCTAATCTATATATATATATATATACTGCTCAGCCAAAAAAAAAAAAAGGTTAAAAAGGTTCCTTTGTCTGTGTGGCATCCATTTATATATTTAACTTGTTGCAAATTGAACCAAATTGCAGAAACATTTCCAAATTTCCTGGCATGTTTGAATCATTGATTTGCATAATTTCTTGCTTAATGCACACATTGTGCTAATAAAAAATGCTGGGGTCATAGATAATACTCAGTGATTTCCCCTCTTGTCATCCATGTTCCTTGTCAGGATTTGTCTGTCAGCTTGTCTATCTGTTATAGTCTCATCTGGACTAGTCCTTTTTTGAGCACCGTATGGAAGTGTTGTTGTTGAGCAGCTGCTAACAACTGAGGCTTCAATGACAGTAAGGACAAATGATGATCCCTCCGGCTGATACTGCACACGCACTCTGCAAATGGCACAGTCAATTAGATGTATTTCAAAGTAGTTCGCTGATCAGCCTCTCTCTTTTCGTCCACCTCTCCCCTACAGCTTTAACAGTTTGTCTTTCCCAGAGGTTCAAGTCTGTTCATTAACTAAGGCCTGGTCAGTAGTTAAAGTCTAGAACTCGCTGGAAGGGCGAGTGAAAAAAAGATCATATTGCTTCAGAGAACATGTAGAGAGAGAATAACCCTGGCAGCTGTTACTGACAGTGCAATTTAGTACATTCTTTGATTTGATCATTGAGGACTATAAACTAACTGATGTAAAACAGAACCGATTCAGATATATAGAATGTCTCGGTCACGAATGTAACCTTGGTTCCCTGAAGAGGGATCAGGATGCTGCGTCAAACGCTATGGGAACACTTTGTATGACTACATCGTGACGTGTGAAATCAAACCAATGGTGTGAATGTACATCAGAGACTGGATGACGTCATGCAGCAGGAAGCTATGAGAGCATGCCAAATGTCGGAAACGGCAGCTAAAAGTGTCTAAAGTAAGACACTGGCAGGCACGCAGGAGGTGTGGCAAGGTGACGCAGTGTCTCGTCTTAGCCCGGTCCAGGATGAGGGCGAATTCCAAGCAAGAGGGTGCAACCGACAGGGCTTGAAGATCTCCTGTTCTTTTTAGGGATGTAATGGTTAGGAGGAACAGAGCTTTTAAAGTTAGAAACTTGCCTGAAACCTTCGTGATAAGTTCAAAGTGGACCTGGAATAGTCCCTGGTGCACCAAGGACAAATCCCAGGCAGGATTTATTACGAACTGCAGGCCTCAGCCTCAGGGTAGCATGGAGGAAACGTGTAACTAGTGGGTTTCTTCCCAATGACATGCCACCGAAAGGTATGTGGTAAACGGCTATAGCAGCCACATAGACCTTGAGGGTAGAAGGGGATAACTTTGCAGTGAATTGCAGAAACTACAGCATGGAGCCAATCTGATAGGTAACTGGGTCCAGCTGATGACTACTGCACCAGGAAGTGTTACAGAGGTAGCTTCGGCCTCGTCTGAACCATAGTATCCAGTTAGAGAGGAGCTGGGTGCCTGAGGGAGAACCAGAGTGGATGGCGAGATGCTGGTGTCTCCTCCACAGGCCTTGTGCTAAGTGATCCCTCTGGACGACTGCTTGAGGGAGGCACCTGTCGACTGCATCATGCGATGACAGGGAACTCCCTACATGGGTCCTTGGGATAAGAACCATGGTTTCTTCCACATAACCAAGGCGCGTTGGCACCGCCTCGTGACCTTGATTTGTATGAAAAAGGTTGCCCCTCTCTGACGCACATTCACACCATTGGTTCGATTTCACACGTACTTCCCGACGTAGTCACGCAAAGTGTTCCCATAGCGTTTTCGAAACATTGTGGTAACATTTTATCCTATAACCTTAATACAATGATATTGAAGTGACATTTTTAAATATAAATTTCCATAGCACTGCACAATGCATGATGTTTTTTTGCCTTTCCATGTTCAAATGTTTTTGCCTCAAACTTCTTTCAATTAAAAGTGCAAACCAATAACATAAAATGTTGTTTAAAGAATACCTACAAGGTAGAAATTTTCACAACATTTCCAAAATAAAATTAAGACATAGTTTCTAGAATGCTTTAAGATGCTACTGTAAAATAATCTCACTAAACCTCAAATGCAGTATTGTGAAATTTTGTTAGAGCATTTTGTTCTTGTTGGGAAACTCTTAATGTTGAGTTTTCCCAATTTAAGCCATGATGAAACATTACATATGTCATACTAAATTACCAAGTATTTAAGAGAGGCAGGACATAAAATGTCAAATTCATGATTTGTGGTTTTATTAAAGGTCACTGTTATAGCTCAAATAAAACTACTGTTGTGCTAGATATTATCTTAGGTTTAAAACTGTGGAAGGGAGTACATTAGAATGTTTAAAAGGCTAAAAGCAATGGAAGGAGTTGTTGCAAATTAAAATTAAATGTAAGCACCATTGATATCATACAATGTGTGTGGCTACGGTGCTATGTAACAGAAATAGAAACCGAGCCACCAATGAAATGTCAAAAGGTCTCAGTTGGTTTGACGAAAAAGTCATGTAAGAGTTATCTATATCCGGTACATCCGCCTGGGGTGTAAACGAGGGCAGTCTTGTCCAACCCACCTCAGGATGGTGTCTCAATTCACTGCACTAGCAAAAACTTATAGGCCCTGATGAGGAGGGAAAAGTGTATCTGTATCTCAATATGTTTTGAGATACAGTAATACCTCGGTTTTAGGAGTTTAATTCGTTCCAAGAGCGAGATCGTAAACCAAAATGCTCGTACACCAAAACAAATGGGTTTGAGCAGCCTGCTTGGAGGAGAGAGAGGAGGGAGGAGCGGGGAAAGCAAGGATGAAAGCAAATGAGTGAATTTACTATAATAGTGCAGAAAACAAACGAGTGATAATCCAGAGTTAAAGTCGTGGAACATGGGAGCCGCGAGAGAACGAATTCGCGGGAGCCTCGAACGAACGAATTCGCGGGAGCCGCGAACGAACGAATTCGCGGGAGCCGCGAGAGAACTAGGGGAGCGCGGGGCACAAAGTAACGCGGGGTAAATAGTAACAGCGAAATTTTTTTATTTTTTTTTAAGATAGTTGCAGGGGCATAAATGTGACGTGCTAAAGGGCTTTTCATCACACTGTTTGCACACGTCTTCTGGCCATTTTTCGAGAATTTTCATAGAAGTTTGGATGAGAACCACAGGAAAAACTCTTGGCAGCATGTAAATATTTTTTGTTATAGTAGTTGTTTTTCGATTTTCAAAGAATGTGTGAAAGATTGTTAGTCTAATCTTATATTGTTATGATTACCATCTTCTTGGCTAAAAGATGGTACCATTTTGAAAGACGTGAAAAACACATAGTGGCTGCTATCCGGTCCTGAAGTAAACAAGACAGCGCGGGGTTAGTTGTAACACTGAGCCGCATTGAACAAGTTGCATCAATAATCATATATTTTGCATTGTATTAACCTATTAAAACGTTTTTCATGTCATTACATTGTTCAAAACACAACAAATGTAAAAAATAGTTATGTATAAAAAAGTTATGCTTATAATCATCAAGACGCAACTTTTTTAAACGAATAAAAATACGTGAATGAACTTGCATTGGATAACATGGTGTTACAACTAACCCGCTGTCTGTTAAAACGAGCCCCGCTCACGGGGTAAGAAGTCAAATTTTTCTCCTTGCGCTTTTGCCGATACTGCAGAGAAACGGCAGGTCCGACGAACATGAAAACAGTGCTCATTTGTAGGAGAGGCTTATATGTTGTTTGTATAAAAATATGGTTTGTCTAACCCTATTACTTTGTTTATTATTTGGCTAAAACCGTGTATATTTCACTACGTGAACAATAGTGATCACAATTAATTAATGTTTAGAATATGAGGTAAAAACTTCTGTAAATCACTTATAAAAATATCACTGTGGTGAATGATAGAGCCAATGAATGAGTTAAGGGGTTATAAAAGGGGTTGGAACCTCCTGACTGTGTTATGAGAGGCTGTCATTAGGATATTTCATGTAAAAATGCGCACAAGGATGCTGAGCGTTAGGACTTTTTCCACACAGAACTGCGCATGGGTGAGGGAAATTTTTTCTCGTACACCGATACAATGCTCGTACACCGATTCGACCCTCCTTGCTCGTACACCGATTTGCTCGTATACCAAGTCGCTCGTAAACCGAGGTATTACTGTATAATAAAAAGAATATATGACTGTAAAATACAACTAACAAAAAGAAGAGGATAAAACTGCTAAAAGGAAAAAATTGTAAAACAGACATGATATATGAGCGCAAATTACCTAATGTCAAAGTACAATCCTGAATAACAACAAAGGTCAATGAAAATCAATAAAGTATGTTGTTATAGAGTTTCATTGATCATTTAATCACCTTAATTGATTTGAACTGTAAAGGAGCTGATTTTTTTTTCTTCATTTTATAGTTTTATCTAAACTGAATTTTTGACTGACATGATATTTCATTGTGAGAGACTGAGTGGCCATATTTGCAGACTGTTGTTTCATCAGTTTCCTCTGACCAAAGTGAGAATGACGAATCACCAAATGCATGTACCAATACATTAATTCAAGGAACACAAGCACGCTGCCCCATTTGCTTTGCAGAGAGGTGACTCAGTTGTGGTGATGTGTGAAGAGGATATGTAATTGATGTTAACCATGCTGGGCACTCAGCCAGCGCATTCCACCTAGATGCCCACAGGTGATTGGCCAGTGTGACTTGGCAGCTTGGATCCAACCAAAGGGGTTGCTGTGAGTGACCTTGGCAGATTGTCAGAGCCAAAGCCGTATTGGCTGCCTCGGGTGATTTTTATTTTTTATGCATTTCCCCATTTATTCACTCCTTCGATTTCTCTGTTTCTCCTTCCGTCTCTCTGTCATCATCCATCTCTCTATCTCTATGTTTGGTGATTTATTTAAAAGATATATTGCTTCTGACTGTAATACCTTCTAAGGGAGACCCTTCTTTATTTTATTCAGTGTGCATAAGGACTTCTCATATCGAAATATTAACCCCTATTCAATCTCTTCATAAAAGCATACACACAACAGCACTTTCTCTCCACAGGTGTTCAATGGGATTTAGGTCTGGACTCTTTGCTGGCCACTTTAGAACTCTCCAGCACTTTTTCCACCCATTTCTGGGTGTTTTTTGAAGTATGTTTGATGTCATTGTCTTGCTTTCTGACACTGGACCTTAATTTAATCCTGAGATTTCACGATGCCTTGCGCACAGTCAAGTTAGTGTCAGAGGCTGCAAAACAACCCCAAAGCATCTTTGAACCTCCACCATATTTAACAAAAAGTCTCATCTGTCCACAAGACAATTTCCCAGAAGTACATTTAGGCAAACTGTAGTCTTGATTTTTATTTTTTTATGTCCCTGTGTCAGCAGTGAGGTCCTCCATGGGCCTCCTGCCATAGTGTTTTATTTCATCCAAATGTCGACAGAGTTCGTGCTGACACTGATGCATCCTGAGCCTGCAGGACAGCTTGAATTTCTTTGGAACTTGTTTGGGGCTGCTTATCAACCATCCGGACTATCCTGCATTTCTTTTCCACAGCCTGCAATTTATTTTATATATGATTATATATAGATTTAAGGATCTTAATGGGACACGGTTGCATATATACAGCTTTCCTGTAGTTCAACCAGTAGAGCATTGGTCTTTACAACACCATGGTCATGGGTTCGATTCCCTGAGAAAGCAAAAAGTGATTAGAATGTCAATGTGTTTCTTGAATGCAATGTAAGTCGCTTTGAATAAAAGCATCTGCCAAATGCATATATATAGATTTGTTTTTATATATATATATTTAAAATATAATAGTATATTTTTCACTTTCAAATTTATTTTGCTGTTTGTTCTTTTAATGCAGCCATTTGTGTTTGTAAACATTTTGTCAACCTATTTTCTTTGCCTTTCATCTAATAGTTACAAAAACCAGTGTTTACTTTTCTTGGAACTAGATGATTATTTTTGTTGTAAAGGGATATTTAGTTCTCAGCATACTTTGCATGACAAGTAAATGATGAAATTAAGTGTTTTTGAGCAAAATGAGAATTGAGGAGACTTATTAGTGTTTGGTGTTCTATTTTGTTGGGGTTGAGACTAATTTTGTTATGTTGGTGGTTTGGGGTTTTCTGGTGTGGTGAAGAATGGAGCTTTTGCTCAGGTTGAGGATGAATTCATAATGTTGTTTTACTGAGAAGCAATTCATATGCAAATGCTATTGGAGAAGCCAGATTTCTCTTCCTTGTGCTTGCCAAAACCTTACATTACATAAGGTAAACAATACGTTTATTATGCTAATATGTTCTAATGCTTGATGTAGATTTTGTTGGGTTACTTTGGTGATTTGAGTTATTTTATTGTTTTAATAGTTTAATGTTTACAATGTGTTGAACCTTTCCACAACTGAATTATTCAATAATTATGATTATTATTATTGTATAAATTCAAGGTACACAGTCAGAATAAATGTATACAGCTCTTGTCACTGGGGAAGGTACAAAAGCAAAAAGGTACTAATATGTAATTTTAAAGTACTAACATGTACCTTCAAGGTACTAACACATAATTTAGCTCAAAGAAACAAAAAAGCAGTAAGTAAAGTCATACCATATCATGAAAGCGAAGAAGAAAAAGAGAAAATCATAGATAAACATCAAAAAGACATATCATATAAAATGCTGATGAAAAGCAGATGACAGACTAAATGCTAATTGACATCCATTAGTGTCGTCTAGCGGTCCAAATGGTCATGCATTACCCACACAAATGCAAGTCCGCGATGATGATAGAGAGACAAATTAATCCAGTACCCAGTGGAGATTTGCTATGGAATCAAGCACAAGCTCCATCATGGCAGCCTCACACACAAATGCATGCACACACTTGTAATTACTGTCCGGATAGAGGTGTGTTTGTTGTGATGCTGGAGGTGGAGTTTTTACGAGGTGAGTTGGAAAGCATCAAAGCGACGTGTGTAATTATTTTTGCCTTGAGGACTCCTGTCTCATCTGAGGAGTGAGAAGAGAGGAGCAGTTAAACCTGTGAGGCAACAATTACATCTCTGCTTCTCTGACCAACAGCAAGAGAAGCTCAGAGGTGAGTTTGAGTGAATCTTAATCTGAAAACTGCTCTCATTGCCTTTCACTCTGTTCTTTAGCTGTTCTTTAATCATTTTAATTTCAGATGATTCAAGTGCATTACTCATCCTCCTGCCCTCTCAACTTCTGCCCTTTATCTGTCCACTCCCTACACAATCAACTGAAGATTTTACTTTTAGTGTTATCCATAGTTGGTTATTGATGGGTCAAACAGAAAACAAAATACCAGTACTTACATTAAGAAAACTTGAGGAATATGCAGGACCAGATCTGCTGGCGTTTAAAGCAATTGAGCTTTCCTGTAGCTCAATCAGTAGAGCATCAGCGCTTACATCACCAAGGTCATGGGTTCGATCCCAGGGAAAGCAAGAACTGATTCAATGTGTTCCTTGAATGCAATGTAAGTCGCTTTGGATAAAAGCGTCTGCCAAATGCATCAATGTAAATGTTTTCCATTGCAGCACTGATAACACATTTTATAGCTGATCGTAATTATATTTTTGGGATGTAATCTTGACAAGGTGTTTTGGAGATTTCAGTCTTTAACATTAAGTTAGATAGTAGCAATAAGTTATAAAATCTCTCTCTGTTCTCCCTCTGGCTATGTTTTAACGTAGCCTATAAGGCATGACATGCAGTAGGCTTACATTCATACTGGCATAGCTTTAACAGCTTATCTTGCTGTGGCAAAATAAATAATGAAATGATGTATTAAAAACAAATGATATAAGATAAATGTTATGGAGTGCAGACTCTGAAAGAGAAGTGTAGTAAACGGTGAGCTTTATTGATTGATACTGAGCAGATAGGATAATACTGGTGAATATGTAGTTCAAATGGATTATGCAGAATGAAAGATCTTAATGAGGACAGTCCTGATGCAGGAGATCTTGGAGGGAAGGATGGATGCACACACTATATTGTGGTTGGTGCACAGTGGTCTTTTGTGCAGTTGGATGATTGGAGAACACAGGAGACACAAGGGAGACGTCGACACTGGAGTACAAACACTAGAGGTAATCGCTGGAGGACAGGTAGGTAGTCCACTACATTGAAACGAGACCAGACAGTGAGCTGAGATGAGGTGTGTGCTGAAGTAGCTGGCATGATGAGGTGCAAATGTTAATGGTTAGTATTCTGGTAGGCGAGAGTGCTGTGATTGGCTGAGGTGAGAGCCTGATAGACATGTAACGGTAAAAAGCAACAGATAAAATATTTAGAGTGAATGCAAAAAATATGATACAAAATATGTAACCATAACAAAAAATCCCAAATTTACTTGTCTAATTCTGAGGGTGAAACAGATTTGGCTTCATATGTGGATTACACAATTAGCTGGATTTCATTTGACATGATCCAGTTCACTTCAAAGCTCATCCTGGAGTTGCTGCAAGCAGGCTTATTTCATGCAAATGGGATTAGATTTGATCTTTTTAAGCGGAGGTGATACTTAAAGCCTCTCCTAGCCACTGCTACTTTCCCTCAAGAGAACACTAACATTAATAATTTACAAAAATTAATTCAAATAAGAATCATGGCTTAAAAATATATTTGGAAATAATATTATAGTGTTTTATTATCTATCATAGACACAGCCAGTTTTACTCCTTGAGAAATTTATTTGTGAGAGTCTTACATGATATACAGTTAGTTGGTTTAAGCCATGCATATTTTTGCAGCTATTGTGGGAGAGGCTTGATGCAGTGCTTAAGGTACTGTTGTGCCATTAGAAAAATCATGTAACAAACTTCTAACTGAATTATGTAGCTGTCTAGCCACCAACCAATTGCTGCATTGCTGACCATGGTTTTCAAATCTATATATTGGCTCTTTCCAAGAACACGCAGTAATCCCAGACTTAATCTAGATTTTATTAAAATCTGCAAATCATTTAAAGAACCAATTTCTTCTCTTCCGTGTAGACACAGTGCAGCGCTTCTACGTCAGAACCTCGGCTCAGTATCAGCCGGCTACTGCATCTGATGTCTGAACCGGCTGATGTGTGTTTACATTGTGAACAGCGTCAGAGATTGAACAAAAGTATTCTTCTTCGAAGATGAATGAAGGTCTTATGGGTTCGGAAAGAAATGACGGTGAGCAATTAATGCCAGAAATTTAAATGGACCCTTATAGGAGATGTACCAAACAATACATTTTCATAAATGAGAAATAAGACCATGTTAGAGCTTTATTATTAGACTGTCGTATCCTCTAGTCACTGATTAGTCACGGTTCTAAGGCTACTTTTGTGCATGTAGCCTATGCAAACACACTTATTTTTGTTTATGAATAGGATTTGTTTAGGAAGACAAGACGATCTAGCTTAAGTTTCTGTGTTTGTGCACTTGTGAAGGCATTTTTCAGGGAACACAAAAAACACCTTCTGTGTAAACCAGACCTTAGGGAAACTGGTGTGAAAAAGACTTTGCCTCCTTCCTGATTTCTTTTTTTTTTTTTTTTTTTACATGTTTGTCACAATTAAATGTTTCAGATCATCACACAAATGAACACAAGTAAATTTAACACAAGTAAACACAAAATGCTCAACAGTTTCGGCCTATCCCTATAAAATGTCCCACCTGGATGAATTAATTGATGGAAGATGATTTAAATTAAACTGGAGTGAAATGATCCTGGAAGAGCGAACCAACTAATTTTGCTGTGATTGACATGATTAGTGCTTCCCTTGTAACAAAAGTTAAACTCAGGCAATTTGACACATAACCAAAAATGAAGAAAACCGTTTCTAGCTACTTAGTAATTACATAAATTAAGACATGTTAGTGGTAATTGTGTAAATAATGCCGGGGAACCAGGGTAAATGCAAAGTATGTAGCCTACATGAACATTTTGAAGATGATTAATTGTTATTTGTGATGAACAGGGTGCAAATGGTTTTCTTTTTTTGCGGAATTCATATCACACTATTTCTTTTGTAAAAGAAATGTCCATTGAAACAGCAAAAAATGATCTGATAAACAACATTTTATGACCCTTATACGATAATGATTACTTTTAGCCACTTGTCAACAGCTGCTTTTTTCAAAAAGCATAGATGCTTAAAAGCATCATGAGTGGGGTATTATTAATGTATATTATGTGGTACAATAAAGTGGAAAAAAGACCTTATTTCAGGCATTTAACCAAAAATCCATTCAAAGAAATCCCATTGATTTTAGGACAAGAACCCATAAGTGCAAACTCATTTCCAGCAAAAGGTGACTGACCATTTTTAGACGTGTTTATGTCCCAAAGTTTTTAGATAAGCATTCTTACAATAATGATACAGCAGACTTCTCAAAAGGGAAGTTGCATTCAAAATCTACTTGAAGCAAAGGTCTTATTAGGGGGTTTAACAAGTCTGATGTACACCAAAGTAAGTGATGTCACATAGTTCCTGTCCTGACTCTTTTAAAAGCTTTTAGCGTTACTCATCTGACTTTGTTTTTGTCTTTGTTATTTGACATTTGATGTAATTGATCTATAATTGTGTAGTAATGTCTACAGTGTCAGTACAGGACCTAACAAAACAATGACGGGCTGCATGATTTAGAAAGATTACTGTAATTATACAAGTAACCATGGGAATGATTTTGAAAACACACAATCATGATTCAGACAATTGATCATTATGAAAAATACAATTAGTCCATTTAGTGGTGATGAAGGAAGAAAAGAATGAGAAAACCCCCCAAAATGAGGCAGATATATGCTACTCCAATAACTGAATAATTGTTGTGCATTATTTAGAACATTATGCATACTCACTCTTAGTGTCCCTTCTTTTCTCATTCCTTCTCCATTTCCATTTGCACATTTGTTAACAATGGTAGCAAGGCAATTCCTTTACATGGACGTTTCAGTGAATCTCTTTATTTCTTATTCAAGTACATTTACAGTTAAGCATTTGGCATTTATCCAAAGCGACTTACATTGCATTCAAGATACACATTAACATTCTAATCAGTTCTTGCTTTCCCTGAGGAAGTAAACATGACAGGAAACTTAGACTGTATGTGCAGTCCTCAGAGATGACAATAAACTTACCACAAGCTGGTGGGGCAGCATAGTATGGTGGCCAAAAGAGCTCAACGTGCTGCAAATGAAGATAACACAACGCAACCTAATACAGAAACACACAGCAAATACACACAACACGCATATACGATCAGGATATTAAAATATAGCAAAAAAGACCCTCACCTTTCAAGTCATCAACCAAACCACTGATGTGTAGACAGAGCAATAAGCATGTCCCAGCCTGGATCGTCACTTGTTGGAGTTACCTTGAAACATTTTCTTTGTAGTTTATGCTAACTGCAGCACATTTTAGTATTTGGTTATGCTGTGAACTTTTGCAGCAGGTGTGTTGTCAAACGGATGAAGAGGTTTCTTAATTTGCTGGTGTTTTCTTCTGTTACAACGCATTGAGCTCTCTTGACCACCGTAGAGACTAATGCTGTTGTAATTGTTTAGGAAGACACTTTTCAATTCTGTATAGTATAGTATATGTATAGTAGACATTTTACTAGTGCCTTATTCTTTTTGTCAGGCTTTTCAAAATGAGAAATGCTCTTAAATTTTCAGACTTCATAGCTAATCATAGTTGATATTGAAAGACTGGGAGTTGTGTGTTCTGTCATGTGTTCAGCCAATCTGTGTTGTCATGATGTTATTGTCTTGTAGTTCTAGACTTAAAACTGAAGGTTTCTTTATTGGAATTTATGGTTGCATGAAGAACCGATAATATCTTAAAAATTCTTAAAAATGAAGCTTGACGAAGGCTGTCAGATGAGGTCTTTGACTGGAACATCTAGTGAAACATCACTGGGTTTTAAATGAATAAAGTTGGTCTTCTGGAAGAGAGTGAGTGTTGCAACTTTTTCCAATTTCTGTAAAAATAAATAGTCCAATTATTTTGCGCCGATAACCCATTTTGGGTTCCTCAAAGAACCTTTCAGCGAACGGTTGTTAAAAGAACAATTTTTTTTCTTAGTATGAAGAACATTTTAAGAGTTCATGGACCTTTTCATTACAAATGTTTTGTTATATTATAATTGAAAATGGTTCTTTAGATTATTAAAATGTTCTTCACACTAAGAAAAACATTTTTTTAAAATAAGAATTGTTCACTGAAATGTTCTTTTGGGAACCCAAAATGGTTCTTTCTGTTGCATTGCTGAGAAAAAAACCTTTTGAAGTATTTTTTCTTAATAGTGTATGTATACTGATCATCCCATAGCATTTCTTGCTCGAATGATTCAAAGTGAGAGATGAATGTTGCACTTTAAGCTGCACTCTTGGCAACTAACACTCTAACACTCAACTTGGCAGTTGCACTCTCATTTTTAGCCAGTCAGATTTAAATGTAAATTTTACAGTGCTGTCTCTGTGTATAACCGTCTTTATCTAGAATCAAAGTGTCCCTTTTACTTTTGGAATAAGCAAGGAGTCAGCGAATCAAAGCTCAAACGGAGAGCTAGTGTACAAGACTTTGAAAGACTCTTAAGGTCAAATCCCTCTGCCTTAATTTGTTAGAGTGGAGTCATCACCCTCTCATATACCACACATACACCCTTGTGCTCAGAGCAGGGCAATATGGCTTAATATGGCTCGTTTAGTCCTGGCTTCCATTCCCCCTTTTTAAAACTCTTTCATTAATGCATGTCTCAGGTGGCCCTGAATAAAAGCAAGGATCTCTAAAATCTTTCACCCTGGGGATGAGAGAGCATGAAGGCAAAAAGAACGCTCTGTTAAAGTTTTACAACAGGACTGAAGGTAAGCCACAGGGTGGTATTCTGCATGTTTCTCTTTTTAATGGTTAAAGAGATGGATAGATAAAAATACTCTTTACTCATTCAATTTCAACCAGTCTGGCTTCAGGGTTCAGCCATTGTATAAAGTTTTAAGATTAAAATTATGATGGAGTCACTGATGTATTTTAAAGGATAGTACCAGGGTGATGATCTAGCAACGTAATATGTTTTATTAAAAATCTATACATTTAAAATGCAATTGGGTCAGATTACTGTAATTGATTTATCTTTTAATAAGAAGTTTTGTCACTTTTTTTAGTGTCTCAGTTCAGCTCTCTAATCTGCAGACTCTACCATTATTTTATACATTAGCCATTTATAAAAATGACTGGATTATTATTATGCATACATACACTATATTTGACATTTCTTTCAAAATTCCTTAGATATTTATAGGCATTTGTCAAATTATTATGAAATATAGTTTGAAATGGATGACTTACCTTTTCCAATATGCTCCGATGTGGTTTTTAAAATGTATTTTAGAGAAATATTTTCAGCATCAACTCGGTGTCTGTATTGCTAAGCAGAATAATTAACCTCAGACTTCAAACTTCAAATAAATTAAGTCAGAGTGAAATTGCATATCCACGGATGCATGTCCTCAGTTGATTTATTCCTGTTAGTTCAAAGTCAAGCAAAGGGCTTCAACAGAAAATTCATCCACTGTAATCGTTTGGAGTTTTTTTCTATATTTTTATTTTTTATTTCTCCATTTCACATTTTCACCTTCTTACATCAATTCAATTAAATGCCTAATGGTAAAAATGTGTCTGTATGATGTACATCTAAGCCAGCAGAATATACATAATGAAAACATCAACCAAATCCAAAAAATCAGAAATGCAGTGCAATGGTTTTACCAAGTAGACATTCATATTAAAGTATTTAGTCTGCAGCGTTCAAGAACCTTAAACAGGATAAATTAAGAAATTGTGATTTTAAGCAGGTTTCTTTGAGTACTTTATGGGTACGTCTAAGGAAAACATTTACTTTTAAATGCATTATGGGAATGCTTTTATACTTGCATGCTCAGAAGTTTTGATTAGATACTGTTGAGTCTTTGACACAGCACCCATACATTCACTTAAGTACAATTTCTCTGTGGTTTTCACACCCCGTTGCTTTTGTTCTACTGAATTTATGCATTATCCCATATGTTCTCTTGAGCTTTTTTGAGCATTTATTGAATCCATGCCTGTATACATAAGGTTCATTATCTCTGTAGGCCTCTTAAATATGAATTTTTTTCCTTGTTTGTCCCAAACCATGGGCATTTAAAACAATGTCCAATTGAATTGCAAACATTTGCTCCAGTTTTTCCTGCAAATGACTTGAAGTTTACAATAACAATAAAAGTTTAACTTCATTGTATCAAGCTAGTAGAACAACAGAAATGGTGTGGTGGGTCTTCATGACTAGCAAAATTGACCAAGGCTTACAAGCATTCCCTCCTCTTCTTCCTTTCTGCTCATTTTAGGATGAACTCTCTGCAAAGCCTCCATCATATAAAGACCATGATCAATCAGAGTGACACTGTAGGAATCTTTTTAAAAGAGTCTATTAGCTGGATCAGTAAGATTTTTGCCATCATTTAAGACTATGAAGCAACATTTTTGAGATTATATTCCTAATTTGAAATTATTGATACTTAGATTTCAATATTAGATCAGATTTTCTTTAGATCTCTCCCTATTCAAATTGACAGAACCTGTACTTAAATAGCTGGAAATATGGGTGAATACGTATGTGGCATATAGTATCATATTGATTTTTCTTCAGTTTTCTGTTAACATTTTGAGAGCTTTATCTTTTGGATTAGAGAAATTAGTGTGAAAATGTGTAATTTGTATGAAATCATGAACGATTCAAACCAGGGGCGTAGCCAGAATTGTTTTTTTGAGGGGGTCCAGGTTAAAATGAGGGGGCCATGCTGCGCCCGATGTTTTGGGGGGGGGGGGGGGGGGGGGGTGTAGGTGTGCGCGATTGTTGACGGGGGGGGGGGGGGGGGGTGTTTGTGTCTATCTATTTTTCACCAATTGAAAATCTGAGGGCCGGACATGTAAATGAGTGGCTATGCCACTGATTCAAACCATTTCCGATAATTAGAAATAGTTACATCTGTTCAAGGGACAAATGGTTTTCTATTAAAAGGAATAATCTAATGAGCAAATGTTATATTTACTTGAGATATGAATGCTTTCTCAAAACATCAAATATACAGCATAAGACAATAAATGAAATATTTAAAAGAAAAAATATTTATGTTATAATTTAAAAGAAAATTCCCTCAGTTAAAGTGTTGTGTACTTAAGCCACTAGGGATGTTCAGATCAAAGTATAACTATGATAAAATGGGGCATTTTATACAGTAACCTGCATATGGATAATAATAGCAATCTGGCAGCGTCAGACTGTGTGTAAACAGACAAACACGCTAACTGAACTGCTGTTATAGACAAACTGTAGTCAGGGGGAATTACCAGATTAATTTATCATTGTTACTATTCCAGAGCCACAATATTACAAGGAATTATTACCACTTAATCTTCATCAGCACCAAAGTCGGCCATGAATGTCAAAGCCAGTTGTAAAGCAATTTTGGAGAGAATGATGCACACTCCCTCTGGATATTTTCCTTGTCATGGTTAATAAGGACACTTTTTATTCACACTTCCCCACCACCATTATTAATAAGAATGACCTTGACCTCACCAGGAGCAAACTGATGGCAAATATATGGAGGTTGCGTGACTTGGAAAGGAACTCTCTTTTACTACATTAGCACTTCATGTTCATGTATAAACATCTCCCCATCCTGCTCATCATCCACTGACCACACTTGACCCTGCGGGTGTTGCTTGTGCAGATGGGGTAAGACCAACATGAAGATGCTCCTCAGAATGGCACTTTGTGTTTACGGAGATCAGCAGGCAGTGCGTCTTATGTATAGCCCCTGTTCTTGTAGTGCAGTAACCAGCACTCTGACCTCAGGTCTGTGTTGAAGAATAATTTTCCTCTACATTTGTCTGTACAGTGTCTTGTCATCGTCTTGTACAGTGTCTGTCAATCTTGCTGACCTTCTACGACCCTTCCAATGCCTGGGGGGGTTTACAGAGTCTGGAAAGCATGGCATTCTTGAATGTCAGCATTGACATCTTAACTTGGATCTGATTGTCTGAGGAAATGTGTTCCATGGTTGGAAGACACTGACCTGATGTAGCCATCTTGGTTTAACAACTTTCTAGTAAGGCTTGAGGTTAAGACATTTTGCATTTGCATAAAAATGGCAATGGGATTCAATTTTCTAACATTGTAAGTCTTTGGGAACTTGACTGAGTTATCCATTACTGAAAAGTTTGGAAAGGATGCTCACAGGATGGTCAGTGCAATATCTTAATATTTTTGTTGTTGTTGGTCATTAACATGGTTTTATTCATTGCACTAAAAATAACTTCTGGGAAATTTGGTGATGCATTTTGCTTACCAACTTGTGCTGGCATTTAACTGGATTGATAGATGTTTTGTCAAAATTGCAAGAATGATTTGTGATCATCTTAGTAGCATCAGTATTGATGAGTTGAAACTTACAAACCATTTTGTAATGTCTTGCCATGTGTACATCAGTTTCCAGCAAAACAAATAATTATGAATTCAGCGAGGTTATTAGGGATGTTTGCTATATCACTTAATATTGGTTGATATTGGATATTTTATTATGCATGGTTCCATATCCATTTTTCATACTGTAAATTATAAGGTTGTGATGCCTAAATTCACCTGTTGTCACGCGTGAGCATAGAGGAGCCCACAATGAAGGAATATGAAGTGTTTCAAAACAGAAAACTAAGGCTATCACTGGAGAACTAACACACATCCACGTATAACATAGATGATACCGAACAAAGAAACTGGCAGGGAGATAACAAGTAGAACAAATACAGGTGTGAGGGAACTAATTAAGCAGAGTAAAACGCAGCCGAAATGAAAAATACAATTTCACAACTGTTACACCGATAGCAATGATTTATTTTAGACAAAATGGTACAGAATTTAAAATTGACCAATGAAAATATTCAGCAATATTGTAATGGTAATTCTATGGACTATTATTTTGATGTTCTGTTCAGTTTCCCTGCGCTGTTTAGTTTTGGTTTTCTTTGGTTTCTGATCATGTCCATGTTTGTTTCTATTGTAGTGATTGAACCGAACAGACAAGCAAAATTATTTGTTATAGTTCACAAAGAGTCTTTAAAAACCCCTCTCCAACAAGGTGCCAAAATGTAAAACCCTGCGACAACCCCCCTAAAGTATTAAAACCAGTCCCCTGGTTGCCATGGTTTTACGACCAAATGGAATGCCAACTAACAACGAATTAATAAGACAATCCTAACTGTGAATTAGCATGCATCTCTCCTGGACATTGGGAGTATTACTGTTTTGTATATTCCATGTATATTTATGTATACCATTTTATGCCTGAATTAGAACAGAATTATTAGAGAATGTAGCCTTTTTCTTTCTCCGTCCTCTTACTCTTTCTTACATAATCACTTTAGACATGCAAAATCATGCATCCCATTTCCCTAAGGTGTCAAATATTCTTTTACCGCTGTAATTGTGATTATTCAATTAATCAAGACCACATATACATCAATCTTGGTATCTGCGAATTCGTATTTTGATGACATGCATGATCGTGTATATTATATGTTGATATATATTGTGTAACTTATTATTACAAGAGTTTCAAAAAGTTATTTTAGCAGCACCCAATCCAGTTACATATGCAAATGCTTTGCTTGAGACAATGGATCATAAAGCTCTCCCTGCGAAAGCTTTGAGCTAACATTGGTCACTGACCTCTGGGAGGAGAGACCCAGGAATAACTTTGTGCACAATACATTTGAGCGTCTTTCATGTTGATTCTGGTCTGCTTATACATAAATGTCACTTTAACGATTATGGTTATTACTACCGGTATTTTTCTGTGACCACGGAAAAAATATCCTCTCTGAAGAACTAATAGACAACCAATACTGAGTGTTCGCTGGACAGAGTTATCGATTATCATATTAACTGACGCAAATATTTATAATTATAACAAGTTATGATTCATTATTAATAATTCTCTTGAGCTAATTTTGCTACACTATTGTTACTTATAATTATCAGCTCTGTCTTATTTAGTTAATTTATCTCCTGCCATTGATCTCATTTTAGATCAGTCCTCTGTTGGTTATCGCTTGTATGTCATGTGTCGTTTACTCCTGTGTTCTTCTAGTGATGTCCTGCATGTGTAATTAAAGACTGTTTTTTTGCGATTCCTTTGTTGCGTGTTCTCTTATACAAAGAACTTACTTGTTACTTACTCTTACACAAAAATAACTAATCACTAAATGAGTAAAATGGTTAAAAAAGGACTTACTAGCAGTGTGTCTTATCTTCTTTGTGGTGTGTTTTCTGGCAAGGTGACTACTAGCGCACAGTTTGTGAGCCAGTGACAATGACTGAGTCCATCCCGAAACCAAAGCCAGGTGCCATCTTAGTCCCAGAGTCTATGCATGCTTCCCAGTCCATCTCGGAGCCAGGAACAAACCACTGCCTAATAGATGTTCCTTGAAACCATTTCCCTACCGACCCCCTATCCTCGATTCTTCGCCTTCTCTGCCGGTCCTGCCATTCCTATCTGGAGGCTTAAGTCCCATCTGGAAATCTTCTTTTTCCAATGTTCCCGTCTGACTTCTCGGTGTAGGCTCCTGGATCTTACAGTTCCATTGGTGTCACCCTGGTACTTGGCTCTGCCCCCGCAACTAACTCCTTTTGGCTCTTCGGCTCCATCTACGTCTTCCCGACCACCAGATTTGCATGAAGTTGACTTCCTAGCTTCACCTCAGACCTCCAGGCCCATGTCTCCACCTCTGCCTGTAAGCCCATAAGATCCACCCCGGCTCTGCGTTCCCTCAGCTCCACGTGGTCCATCAGCCCAAGAATTCTTTCCGGTTCCCTCGTCCCTCCAGCTTAGCCTTAGTCAGTCAGTCGTCTGCCTCTGCGTGGACTTCCATGTCTCCAGCTGCGCCTCAACCTTCCACCCCGTCGGTTCCATTAGACTTGTTCTTCCTTCCGGCTTCCTCACTCTCTCCATCATCACCCCTGACTGCCAAGCCCTCTGCCAAAACAAAACATTTAATAATAGAACGTGTGAAAAATGTTATATGAAAAACTATGTACATATTATGTACATACTAAGGACATATTATAACTAAGTTCATATTATGTACATATTATTATAACAATAAATAAATACAGTTAAATTTTTTTATACATAATTTTTTTTGTTAAAATAGAACATTTAACTATTGGCCCTAACAGGCAAGCTGTTTTTTTTGTTTCGTTTTTTTTTTTCTACTGTTGAGCCCTGGAGAATTTAATATTTTTACCTAAAGGGTACATTTCTACGCGACTTCAAGGCTAGCTTTAGCCTGTTTCCATACCTTTGAACTGAGATTAATTTTCTCTCCTAGTAAACCTAGTTCAGACATAAAAAGCTATATTCCACTTAAATTATTCATGATCGCCAACTAGGGACTAGAAAGGCATTTAGAATGCCTTCTCCATCAAAATATCATTTTAGCAGATGTTGACATTTTAGTTCAAAATTTTGTTTAGCCAACATGTATTAACTGCTTAAGGGGTTAACAGGGCATGGTGACAGTATGGCCATTTTCAGGTTTGATGCAGGTCTTGAAAATGGAGTGTGAGCATCCACATGCCCAGTGTCAAAATATCCATTACTGTTCTGTCTCCTTGCCACAGCAACAGTGATATATCGGACCCCTCATCCCATGGGTCATCAGACTGAGCCGTGACTGCAGTTGTAGAAGCTAATGGAGTGTGTCTATCTATTTTTCATCTAGCTCTTGCTTCTGACTATATGGACTGTATTGTACATCACTCTTGTCTGCTTTTATCCATAAGGCCTTTTTTTTTTTTTTTTTTTTGGGGGGAGTGCATCTGTGCTTACTGATTTTTGTCCGGTGTCAGGGCTAAACATTTTTGCATACAAACAGGCTGGAATCCATCAGCTATGTGCTTTAGAAGTAAAAAAAGGATCAAGGATATTTATGGGGAGATACAGATTGAGTTTAAATGAGTGGCTTTTGTTTTTTTTACTGATCTTGACCATTCAAAGGCTAAACTAAAGTAATAATCTCACATTGCATTGAAGCTGAAAGTGTGAAACTTTCCCAGCAGTCAGCTAGAACAGGGGACCAAATTTGTTCTTGCATCAGTTGTCCAGTGATGAAATGTGTTGCAAACACTGGCCTTGGTCCGAAATTGAGATTTTCAGTGATTAATGTAATCTGACACGCATTCATTAGGCTGAGAGTGATATGTGTGTGTCTGCAGCATGAAGCAGAAAGCCACTGAGGTGTCTCTGGTGGCATCACTCGTACAGATGGACATATACAAGGTCTATGTAAAACTATTTATTTATACATATTTATTTATAAATAACTATTTATAAAATATATATTATTTATTTCTATATTAATATATATTAATTATTTATATATATATATATATATATATATATATATATATATATATATATATGATTCTATATATTTATAAATGTATAAAATATATTTTTATATTAATATGCATTACCATTCCAACGTTTAGGGGTGTTTTTATGTTCACTAAGACTACATTTATTTGATCCGAAACCCAGTAAAACAAAATATTACTGCAAATTTTAAAATACCTATATATTTATAATTGAATATATTTTAAAATGGAATTTATTTATTTAATGAAAAGCTACATTTTCAGCACTATTTCTCCCTTCAGTGTCACATGATTATTCAGAGATCATTTTAGTTAAGTCAAGTCGCCCTCATTTATATTGCACTTTTTTCAATACAGATTGTTTCAAAGGAGCTTTACAGTGATATGATGTTAATGCAACAGATTGTTTTGGCCATACAGCAGCTCTAGATCAAATTTATTCTGACCTAGTGTCCCTCCTCAACAACTCCCCTTGGAGAGTCACATTAGGAGGGACATGTTGTCCCAGGCAGGGGGCGCAATCCTGCATAACCGCCTGGAAAGTTGAAGATTTTGGGCTTGGCCTCTGAAGAGGACCAGCTCATAAACTCAACCAAGGTTGTTCAGACCATTCTCTACTCCAGAGCTTCCGCTACAAGGAGACTATATGACTTGAAGGGGAGACTCTTCACTTTGCTGTGCAGTGATCATCAGCTGGACACAGTTAACTGCACATACAGTGCTAGAGTTCCTCCAGAACAATTCACTGAAGGGTTATCCCCATCCACTTTAGAGGTTTATGTGCGGGCTTAGCTACTTACCACATCCCTTTGGGTGGAATGTCTATGGGGAGAGACCTATTGGTAACACGTTTCCTCTGAGGCTGAGGCCTGCAGTGCTCACTGGGGTACCGGCCTGGGTTCTGATCATGGTCATCCCTTGGTCTATCCCTGGTTCCAGTCAAGTATTTGACTTTAAAAGCTGTGTTCCTCCTGGCTATCACGCTTAATATTTGGAGATCTGCAAGCCTTGTTGGTTGCCCCTTCATTCTTTGAATTTGTGCCCGGCATGATGATCGCATCTTCCACCCTGGTCAGGTTATATTCTTAGGTCCCCACTAGTGTGGTCAGGCCATTTGTACTGCAGGACTACAGTCAGGAACGACTTAATCTGCTTTGCCATGTTCTGGCATTGGATGCTTACATTCTCAGAGCTGCCCTTTGACGATAGACTGAACAGGTGTTCATCTGCTTTGGACCCTCTAAACAGGGTCCCTCATGTCCAAGCAGAGTCCAAACCCACTCATCTCGGAGTATGACTGCATCTATACCCTTCTGGCTGGAGTCTGAATGCTGAATTTTGTGCTGCAGCAGGCTCCTCTCCGCACACTTTTTGTTAGGGTTTACTATCTTGTTGTCGTCACAGGTGTTGCACATGTGCATTACGTGTTTAGTCTATAGGCATGTACATATGAATGTGTGCGTGCATGGGCATGTAGTCTTTCCTTACAAAGTGACATTGAAGATTCCTTGCCTGGTATGCATAACGCAGTGTGAACAGGAATCATTTTTTATAACCTTTTCATCTGTACAAAGGAAAAAACCTTTGTTGTATCGAAGAGGCATTCGTAGGGTATAGTCCAGTTGACAAGGTATCTGCTGAGACTTTATGGCTGCGTTGTGGTTGTGTCGAAATGTGTATAGAAATAGAAATGTGTAATGTATTATATGTATGCCAGGTTAAAAAGATGTGAATTAGTGTAGATTTAATCTGACAGAGCGTTCCAGAGTTTAGGTGCTAAATAGGAAAATGATCTACCACCTACAGTTGATTTTGATATTCTAGGCATTTTCTACTGGCAGAATTTAGAGATCTCAATAGAGGTGAAGGGCTATTGTAACAGTCACTGATTGCTACATTGTTTGTCACAGGTAATTTATGAGCGTTATGTTCATCCCAACCCCTAGGGAACACCAGTAGCACTCCTCCTCCTTAAATTCAGGAGGTAGAGAGTGAGAAAGGGATTCAGTTTGAATTTCCAAAAAGTAACTTCACTTGTCTTACTAAATCCTGGCTTGAGAAACCTTTGATTTGCTGCTCAACCAGGATTTTTAGTTTGCCCATGACTTTACTTTGCCTGGTAGAACGCTGAGCCTTCAAAACCTTGGGTGCTACATTGCATCCGCTCAAAGATCTAAGTCAAAGGACTCCAGGCCTATATCAACTTGGATGTAATTTATACTTCAACATGTCATCAAACCCAATATCAACAGTTAAGACTGCTCATGCAAGTGACTGAACTTTTCCCAACCAAAATACTTAATCAGCACCTTTATTGGACATTTCATATACTTACACCCACACCACTGTTTGTTTATTGATAATTTTGTTCATTGAATTCTTATGTAAGAAGAGTTTTTAACCATATGTTGTAAATACCACAATACAGGAGGAGTGGTTGGAGTTGGAGTTGGTTGCCATATGGTTGTTTTTTTATTCACATATGAAATTTAGCAAAACCGATTCTTCCTCATTTTCTATAACGGGCCTAGTTGAAAAAAGCTGGGACAGTTACACTATAATGCGTTAAAAGCTCCTTGAAATACTGGGGGAGCTAAACCATGTAAGGCTTTGTAAGCAATTAGAAAGATTAATTTAACAGTGTTGAATAGTGAGCCAGTGCAGTATTGACAGAACTGGGCTAATTTGGTCATAATTACTGGTTCTAGTAAAAACTATAACTGCTGCGTTTTGGACTATAGCTGGAGTTTGTTGGTTAGTTTGACTGGTTAGTTTCACCAGTCGATGAACAAATATAGAGAATGTAACATTCACATTTGTAATATATTTCTTAAATCCATATTTTCACACTCTCTAAATTAATGTAACAAGAACGTAAAGACTTTACTTTTTAAATATGTGTTTAATGGCTTTATCTTTTTGAAAATGGGATCTCTCCCCCCCCCCCCTTTTTTTTTTTACAAAATGCCAATATCACCAATACCAGTACTGGTATTTATGCCTTTATTAAGTGGATTTTCTCTTTATTTATATGCATAAATTGAGTAATTATAGTCATTCAGTAATTGTAGTCATCACTTTCGAAGAGTAATTAGTTGGTCAAGTGAATATACTTAATGTAGAGTAAACAAAGGTTATCATGAGCATTGTAATGTTGGAAGCGGATGTCATTACAAATTTCAGTTGGCTTAGGAAGATTTTAAAAAACGAGAGATTCATTCGTAAATCCGTAAGATCTTACTTTCATGTTATGTAAATACATACTGGAAAACAAAACTCAAAAAAGGGTCATAGCTACATAAGATCTATACTAGTGTACACTATATAGTTTATAGAATAGTGATGTCTCTGTCATCTGAATCTGCTAAGTGTATTTTGTGTATTCGTTTTCACAAAGTTACTATTTAAAACTTTTGGTATCAATATTATGTGAGAATTAATCAGTATCAAGTGTATTTACACTTATTTTTGCACTTAAACCTGCATTTATAAATCATTGAGACAAGCACATTACTGGCAGGATCAAAAGGAGACAGCTATTCAAAGCTTGAAACATGCGAACGTCCTGTTGGTCTCACGAAGGTGAGTGTGACTGGACCGTCCACTTTCGCTTTACGAAGCTGAGTGGAACCCAGATAACATGACTATATACTGTAACACTATCCAAAGGATAAAAAATGGATGTTGCATTAAATATTTTTTATGTTAAACAGAATATTGAACATAGAATTAGGTATTTTGTACAGCACTAATTCATATATATTTGTATAAACAAACTGGAAAATCTGTATCTATAATCAGTCCTAACACACACACACACACACACACACACACACACACACACACACACACACACACACACACACACACACACACACACACACACACACACACACACACACACACAAAGTAAAACACTCAAAGATCTCAGTTTTGCCATCTCTTTGTGTGTTATTTTCTCTCTCTTTTTATTCACCAGAGACAGTGACACTAAGTTGTTTTAAAATATCATTAAAACTGAAATTTCCCTTACTATGGGCTTTAGGGACGTAAAAGACATGTGGGCGGTACAGTAATGGGATGCCTAAATGTATATCTGCTGTTATGTTCCTCCACAGGGACATCCATAACCAAAACAATGTCACTTATGTGCAAATTCTCTATGTGTGAGTCGATTTAAAATTCTAGCAAGGAACACTTCTCGCTCTCTACACTTCTCTGCTCACTTTGGAAGCAGAATATTTTAGAGCAACATCATTGCAGATGTTTAGCACTGCCCACCATGCTAGTTGTTTCAACTATAGGGCAGGCCAGAATTGTAAAATAAAAATGAGTGAAAAAGTGTTACTCTTTTTCCCTTCTGTCCTTAATTCTAGACATTCTGTTCCTCAGACAGGACAGATGGTATGGCATATTAAAAAGAAAAGGAAGGGTTAAACACCCAAACATCGTTTATTTTATTTCTGTGACTCACTGCTTTCAGCTCATCTCGTGGTAGTGCCCTCTGAATGGAGAGAGAGAGAGACAGAAAATGAGAGTCTGATGAAATAAACGGCCTGTGAGGGATAGATTAGCTGCTTTATTTTCATTATGGAGTCTTTATTCTAAACCTGCTTAGTCTTACAAACTAAAGCAGATTTGGTTATGACACAACTACACCTTGCAGTTCTATATTCCTTCTCTTTGATTTTTATCATTTTATAATCAGCTTTGCCCTTGAGCCACCCACATTCCCTCAGCTAAAAAACAGTGTTATGATGATAGCATATGCACCTCTGCAGATCTGACTCATACATCTATTATCAACAGAATTCACTTGCTTTTATACTGTCATAAGCCAATAGACTCGGATTTGAATATATACTTGGATTTCACTCTGAATTCTTAATTTTGGTTCCAAACATTAATTATAATAGTGGCTCAAAGTGTTTGGTCACATTTCAGGTACACATTTTTCAGAACTAACTTCACTTTCTGAGCCCCTACCTATTTCAGTTACTTTTAATAAATTGGCCTTATGGTCTTTTGTCAAGGTTGAATGAAATCAGCTCCCTTCAAGTTCATTTGTGTTACAGCAGAAAAACTAGCAGTGAGGTTAAAATATATACGTTTTGACAGTCATAAAGTTAAGGAAAAGTGTGCTTGTATCATTAAAATAAATTACACTTTTGTGGTACAGTAGAACCCCGACTTGCGAAACGCTCTACGTACTAAAAATTCGACATACGATAAAAGATTTTTTTTCGCCCGAGTAACGACAAAATGATGCGAAAAAGATGCGAAAAACGAAGGCGAGGCGAGGCGACGATTTCCGAGTTTTGTTTTGAAATTCGCGCTGATTTTGGTTCGGGTTGGATGAAGGCTACAGTTTGTCCGGTCAGAACAATGATGTCTCATTCAGGGAATAATCCAAAACTGGTATTTATTAAAGTCAAGTCAAGTCAAGTCACCTTTATTTATATAGCGCTTTTTACAATGTAGATTGTTTTAAAGCAGCTTCACAGGAAAAACAATATAAACAAAGTTTGTTTGGCTGAACAGAAGCCCCAAAAGAGCAGGCGAATCAATACAATTGATGAATTTTAAGTGTTAAGTTTCCCAGTTAACGAGGTGCATAGATGTGTGGTTAAGCACGATCGATAAAACCTCAACGATTGGCACCAATTCCCTGTATTTCACTCAATAAACTATATACAATTTTCAGCCGATCTATTTTACCTTAATCATCCGTCAGCTCTCTCTCTGTCACTTCCTGAACTCCGATGGAAAGTTTTGGAATAGTCCATTTCGCACAATGACAGGGATGGCTGGAATAGTCCATGTAAGAAGGGGAACACTTTTGACAATCCTGCTCTCCTATTGGTCAGCATCGCTCCCACCAGCCTCTGCATAGCGGGTTTCCTCTCACGTTTTGTCTGTGTTCTCTCATTTCTAACGCTAAAGTTCTTCCGCGCTTTCGCATACAAGTTTTGTTTTCATCGTGCTACATCGCCATTATTTTGTGCCCAGTTAACAAACTTTTTTCTAATCACTAGCCATGGATGTGAAGATTGTTGCTGAAGTCAAAGGGAAGAAGAGGGTGCTCTCCCCAGTGATGAAAAGGGAGATAATTGAGAAGTGTGAAGCTGGGATGCACGTCATCCAATGCAGAACGTGGTGTTTTCTTAGGGCTTGGAACGGATTAGGCAATTAACATGTAAAAGACTGACCGACTTACGAAAAGATCGACTTTCGAAGCCAACCTCGGAACAGAATAATTTCGTAACTCGGGGTTCTACTGTATTTTGTTTTATAATGCAAAGTATTTATAAGGTGCAACAATAGGCAAACGTGTTAGGATTAAATGATAGTATGGCTGTCTCTTTACGCTGAGTGTTTGCATTCAGAGCTGAGAGAGAGGGATAAAGCTGTCCCATAGGGCTTTCACTGCAAATCCCACACAGTATAAGAGTTTTAAAACATCCGTGGGAAGTATGTGTGACAGAAAGACTACATTATGTCAAGAGGGGAGAGTCTGCAGTCTGTTTAAGAAACAGGTGCCCAAAGAGAGGAAAACACACATACACACGCACACATATATATGTATGTGTATGTACAAATTTGCTTTGGACAGAGATAGAGGCTTCAGTGCCCAAGGCTGTTCATCAGATCAGAATGAATGGATGTAGTGAAATGAATTTAAAATTAGCAATGGTGCCACACCATCTCCCTAAATAGGTATGACAAAGTGTGTGTTTACAATAGATAATACAATATCGATCAACCAACTATCTAAAGCTAGCTATATTTGCTCTCATATTTTAATGCCCCCCAGTGGGTCCATGCAGCCCCCCGGAGTGCCTGTTAAATGTGTTTTATACAGCAGTTGTGCTTCACTGCAATCAATTTGCTGTTTCGGAATGTGTAAGTGTGATCAACATCAGTACTGGGCATTGTGATTTTATGATTAATAGTTGAGTGCTTTATAGGGTTCTCATAATGATTTTGTTCACTGTGTGTAGGTTGTTGGTTTTCATTTATTTTCCTTTCTTATTGATTTGATTATTTAATTACCCAATTTGTGTAATATTTTTTGGACATGATCAACTGCGCTGTCATTCCCACCTCTCATTTGCTGCAAGTGTGCTGCTTCTATAAACAAAAATCTCAGGTCTTGACAGAGAATGGTGAATGTGTGGGTTGGTTTTAAGTGATGTATTTTAACTTGCTATATCGTTAATGGCAATATTGCACTCAACTTGTCTGAAAGGTTGTCAATAGCCGGTGCTACATTGGGCATTTTTAGGAAGGATGTGAACTGCTATAGCCATCATTCTGTCAATTAGTGCTTTTTTTATTACGCTTAACTTTGATACTGACACTGTTATGTTCAGTTAGTTTCACTTTCATGGACTTTTAGTTTGTTTCTCATCTGTATTCTGTTTCCTTTGTTCTAGTTTTCCTGCCAGTAATCTTACTATGGACATTCATGTAATTATTACCGCCGATCATTGTATCATTGAAAATGATAATTGAAAATCTAGAAATTTCTACAAACCACACTTTGTTAGAACATCTGCTCTAACCTACTTCAGCAGTCTTGATTGCTTTTATAAAATGTATATATAAAAATATAAAATTTATATATCTTTAAGTTTTCTCTTGATCTTCAGTGGAGAAGTCTGTCACTCCCTCCATGTTTTTGTTTGGTATTGTGAATTGGAATTGGAATCCAATTCTGTGTTTGCTCTTGTGATGTTCAGCTTGTAGAACTTTCTGTGTTTTTGTTGTGTAAATATTTATATAATTTTTTAACATTTTCTCTTGATCTTCAGGGGAGAAGTCTGTTTCTCTCTCCCTCCCTCCATGCTTAATGTTTTTATGTATTTTATTTAGCAAAATAACCTATAGGCTTTAGTACTAATGCGCTACCATTCTGGGTTGGCTGTGTAATACGAAATATTCTTAAAAAATATTTTTAATGTCATGTTTTTGTAATATCGATTTATTTTTTTAAGGAGACACTGCCTCTCTTGCCTCCTTGAAGTAAACACCCTTGGTAAAAACTCCATTTGGCATAACTGAGTTAAGCGGCAGCAGCAGAACCTCTCTGCCACTCTGAGACTCATTGTCATCCCATTCATGTTTGGAAATAGCTGTTGTGACATTTCTCCCTGGTACATTTTAAATGTAATTTCCTGAATTAAAAGCACTCCATCACAGCTAACTCAAAGAACCACTTTTCATTAATATTCTGAGAGAGGGAGAACTGAATGTTTGAGCCAGTTGGAGATGAGTAGGTGTTTGCATATAAGCTTTAAATTGCTATACTGAGAGTGATGACCTATCCCTTTACTCTATAATAACATGTGAGCACTGTTCCCTTTTTCAACATCTTCATCTCTCTCTCTCTCTCTCTCTCTCACCTTCCTCTTTGTCTGGCTTTCAAATAATGGCAGCAAACACTGTAATTTTGCCACTGACAGGTAAGTACCGCTATTGTGTACCAGTGCAATAGCTCATGGGGAGTGTTTGAGGCTATTGAGATGCTTTTTAATTTGTGTGACGTTAACACATTAGAAATGTCAATGAATGAGAAAACAACAGTGACATTTTAAAGCTCTCTATTTCTCTCTCCACCCTTTAACTCCCACTACATTATATTACTGCCTAACAAATATGTAACTGAGCACATTTCTTAAGCATAGCTATCTGAGTGATGATCCTGGAATCACAATTTTTGAATAGCATGTGAACAAAATGGGCCACTGGAGAAAAACACAATTTAATGCAAATCCGGGTAAAGGCCTCAATAAGGTTTCCCAGCTTTTCTGGCCACTGCTGAATGGTTTAGAGAGTGAAACGTTTAACATCAGCTGAGACAGCAACTTTAAAGACCTCAATGAAATTTTCACAGCTTGACACATCCATTGCAATTGAATTTGGACAAGTTTTTTTTTCTCTCCTCCTGTTGTGATGGTCAGAAAAATACTGTCAGCTGGATAGACATGTTCTTTCTCATTTAGCATTTAGATCCTTAAAGCAACAGGTTTTTGAACGCAGTATGTTACGTTGTAAATAACTTGGGGGAGGGGGTTGATGAGGAGCACCATGGGAGCTTGATGAGACACATATTTGTTATTCAGAATTTGTGTAGTATAAATTGTCAATTTTGTGTTTAAAATCAGCATTATAGGGATTGGTGTTCTCTTCAGTGAAGTTTATTCCATTTAAATGAGTAGGCTATATCCAGTTGTTTTGGTGTATAGAAGTAACTATGTATGATATTTTCAGTTTCCCTGATAAACTGATACACGGCTTAGACAAAGAAAATTAGTTCTACATCACTTTTGTAAGCTCTTGGTTGCTATTGTAAGTTTCTTTCCTGATGGTGGAAAGAAACGTGGTGTCTATGTGATGACACTAGGGGTCACACTTGAGGGCCCCAAAACACATCTGATACTGGAAAAAAGGCCAATGAGGTTTGGCAAGGGGAATTTGCATGCCCTCCACTGGACATGTGGGTATAAAAGGAAACGGCTTGCATCCACTTATTCAGGTTTGTGCTGAGGAGGCAAGCTGGCTTTGGCAACCTGCTGGTGGGGTGCTGCTGGTGCCAGGTAACAAGTTCTCTGTTGCATCGTAACCTTCCCAGTGCTGTGTAGTCCTTCGGATCACGCAGGGACAGAAAGCACAGCACTTACAATGGGAGTAGGTTGCCTAAGCGTTTTCTTGACCTTTTTTTTTAGAGGGTACTTACAGCTGTGCAAGAGTTTGTCCTGACAAGAGCTGGTATTCTTTTTCCTGCACAGAAGAAAGAATATTATGTAGACCACAACCTTCCCAGAGGGAAGTTAGCATGTGGAGAGTATGGACTTACCATCTGGGAAATACCTGTCTCTGCCTGCGGTAAGAGACAAGATTTGCCAACAGGGAAATTACATCATATGGGATTACCATCAGGGGATCAGCAGGTATGGAGCACTTAGCCCAAATACACAGACTCACCTGAAAAGTGGCATACCATAAATTAATGGCCTGGTAGCAAAGGGTGGCATGCAGAGAAATATGATGGAAAGTTTGAATTGGGCTATAGGACTGAGTGAGGTGAATGTTTGGTTACCATGGCAGAGGCTAGACAGCTAAACATCGGGAACAGCCTATTCAGGAAGAGACTGGAGAATAGATGGACCTGGATTGCTCCAAAAGCCAAGCATTACAATAAGATCGACTACAAACTGGTCGATAACCAGCACATCTTGCATGATGCATTTGTCATAGAGCCATTTAACACTGGCAGTGATCACTGCCTACTCAGGATCGTGATAGTGGTAATAAGAGAGAAGGCACTGCACATATTGTCAAATGAACAGAAAGTAGAGGTCTATGACGAGGCACGGCTGCTGAAAGTGATCAAGCAGGAAACCATTCGTCTTGATGGCATAGATGAGGACTACAACTCACTGATCGAGAAATTAAAGGAATGCTTGAGGAAGGCAAAATAAACCTGTCCAAGGGAGTCTAGGGAAAGTAAAAAAATATGCTACAGAAGAGAAGGAATGTGAAGAGGAATGCGGAAGATCACCTTGAGAACTCCATTCTCTGCAAAGCAATTAATCTACATCTAAAGAGAGACTTCGAGAGATACAGAATGGAAAGGCTCCTGATGAATGCAGAGAATTGTGAGAGGGAGATGGCATTACACAGGTTAGAGGTGTTGATAGTAAAGAACAAAGAAGTTATTTTGGTCACTGAGGCGAATGAGGTTGAAAAGGTATGCAAAGACTTTTACACTAAGGTTGTGAAATTGGCCATAAAGATTGAGCCGTTGAAAAAAATGCCACCTGTTCTGATCAGTGAGGTCGAAAGGGCCGTCAAGCTAATGATAAATGGAAAAGCATCAGGAAAAGATGGCATAACATCAGAATATGCTGAAGTTAAGTGGAAAACAGCTCTGGAGAATACTCTCTCTACTCTCTAAAGCCACTTTCTTGAAGAGGTATAAATACCCTATCAGTGAGAACTTCTCCAAGAGTTGGAATTGGCACTATTGTCTTCAACCATGCGAGTACCGGTCGGGGAAAAAGGTGATACCATACCTCTATAGCTCTTCACTGCTTGTCTCGAACAGATTATCAGAGACATTGACTGGTAGGGGGGGGGGGGGGGTTAACATCAATGGCGAGCTACTGACCCACCTCAGTTTTGCAGACAATACTGTTATCACCAAAACCTCAGATCTGCTGCAGACCATGCTGTCGAAGGTTAACACCAGGAGCCCTCACAATGAACCTCATGAAAACAAAGTTCATACAAAGTTTAACTAAGCCACTCCACAGTCTTTATTTTGCTTTTCTTTAGCCATTCAGAAGTGGACTTGCTGGTGTGTTTTGGATTAGTGTCCTGCTGCAGAACACATTTTCTTCATTCTCCTTCAGAATTTTTTAGTGGACAGCACAATTCATGGTCTTCCTCATCAACACACCATCTTCAACAAAGTATTCTTACAATAATTGTTTGAGTTGCTTAACGGGAACAACTTCAAAGAGGGGTGAGATTTTATCATCATTCCTCTGATCAACAACAAGCTGCTTGCTGTACAGAGACGGTTTATAAAGCCCCACGAAATGTTTATCTTGTTTGTTTTTTTTAATGGCAATGTCTAAACCGTCAGTGGAGTTTGAACACTTAACCTCACAAAAATCTGAATTAGAGAGAAACTTATTATTCAAATCAAAATTCCACTCACCTTTTGTTTCACTAAGGCTTTTATCTTTCACTCTCTGGGTCATAGTGCAAGTAACAGCACACAAACAAAGTTTCTGAGCCAATTCGTCAGGAGTAGAACAGGGAAGAAGAACATCAGTTACCTCAGGACTAGAAAAACTTTTCCTCCCCATAAGTCATTCCCTAAAGTAAATGTGATAATACACATTGACAAGACAAATCTCTACATGTTTGCACTCCAACAATCACGTGGCCAACAAGGGAAAACACAATCTCAATTTTGTGTAAAGGTATGTTCTTGAAGCCCATTTAGAATCGCTATACTGAGACGCTTGAACCAATAGAGCTTTCACCATACAATGGCAATTTTCCTTCCAGAATAAAACTCTAAGCAGCGCCTGTATCACAAAGTATCTTGACTGGTTTACGCCAGGGGCGTAGCCAGAATTTTATTTTTGAGGGGGCCCAGCTTAAAATGAGGGGGCCTGAGCATAATGTAATCGGCTGGATTCGAACCTGCGTCCGAAAACCACATGGATTTGTAGTCCACCGCTTTAACCTCTCAGCCAGACTGGTTGAGATGAATTGTGCAGCGCGCTATTGTTGACTTTGGGGGTGCGTTGCGATCGTCTTGTGCAACGGACGATATGTGTTTTCACTTTAGTTTTCACAGTCGCGATTTTAAACAATTGAAAATCTGAGGGGGCCGCACATGTAAATGAGGCGGCCCAGGCCCACCCAGGCCCCCTCGTGGCTACGCCACTGGTTTACGCGTGCTAACATTACCTGCCAAAGATACAAATCAGTCCATTATTAACGGCATATACCCCTGATCTTCACAAATGTCAGCCAACAACTCCAGTCCTTCCAACTGAGGTGAGGATGTCAATCAATAAACCTACAGATTTGGGGACATTTTTCTTCTTTTTGAGCAGAGTGCACTCAGAAAGAATGTGTCCACATTTCCTACAATAAAAATAAACAGGTGAGGACAAGGACTTATCAGAGCTCTCCGTCACTTTATCAACAGATTACACTTAGATTGTGCTCATTCACATAAGTTGCAATGCATTCTGGTAAACAGTTTTTAAATTCTTCTAAAAGAATCACAAAGCTCTTCAAAAGTCTTCACTTTCATAGATCACCAACGATTAAAAATTGACTCTTTCTCTCAAATTAATTCAACGTAGGTCTCATCAGATTTTTGATTAGGAAACTTTTGCCGAAATGCCTCGGGAACCAGTTCATAGACACTAAGAACAGCTACCTTTAATTGCTCATACTTTTGAGAGCTTTTCCCACAAAAATAAACTGCAATAACATTGGCCAAAATGTTTTCAGCCATTTCATATTGTGGCAACATGTTCAAAACGAGCAAAAACTTGCCTAGCGTGGATGAGGAAAGGCACAGGTGCACTGCCATGGTTTAGGGTGCATACGCACGAAACCTTGGGCTTCCAGCTGTCCATGCGAGAAGATGGCCTGTAATGACTGGGGTGCAGACCATGACTTCACCACATGCTCATGCACACTGGGGGAAAATGGAGACTTCCTTTTCCAAGCGGCCTGTGGTGGTCCGACTGAAAGACCAGGTGGCCAGCTTACTCATTGTGGGCTACTCTTGAGCACTCCATTCCAGCTCCTTGATGGCCTTCTCAAGAACCCCGAAAAGCTCCTCCTGGAGGTCTAAAGAGCCCTCTGTGCCGGGACGCTCCAGCTCTGATGCAGCCAAGTCCTTCTCGTTGCTGCAAGGGACATGGAGTGCGGAAGCACTCATCTGTAAAGTGGACTGGAGACAGGGGAAATGGCAGAGGACCCCAGGCCTTGTGGTCATCGCAACCCTAGGAGGGGAGAAATGGACCCAACAGTAGCTCAGTGGCGGCAGTAGGCCTCGCCGCTATAACATTGTGCACCAAATCCTTTCTGGATTTCAGCAAGAGGACTCGAGTAGAGCAGCCTCTGCATTGGCCAGGCCCAGGAAGGCGATGCAGTGCAGTGGTTGTCTGGTGGGTCAATGGGACCTGAGCAAATCCTACAATGCTTAGTGTCTTCCATTTTCTGTGAAGCATGAAGTAAAAGATTCTGAAGGAAAGGAGTTCCCAAGGAGTTAAGCACAATGTCAAAATTCCTGCTCTCGAAAAGGAATCACAGTCTCATCATCTTGGCTCTGAAGAACAAATCTGAAAAAGTGGATTTGTACGATTCTAAATGGGCATTGTGAACATACTGTTGCACCTCCTTTTCCCCCTCATACCAGGGAAGTGGCATGCGAATTCTACCCTATTATTCTATATCAGATGCATTTGCGCTCCCAAGTGAAACCCCCTATTGTCATCACATTGGCACAATGTCAAAGTCACTGACAGATGGGGAAATGGTGATGATCTGGCTATCCTAACATGCAAGCATATTGAACTTGAAAGTCCATAAGTAAAACATATTATTATTATTATTATTATTATTATTGCATTTATAGAGCTTCTTAAATTGTTTGATGATAGAACGTTCATCTGGCTTGTTGTTGCTGGAGCCTCTATAAAAGAACAAACCTGCTGTAATTGCTAATAGAATATTATATTCCAGAACTTTTTTTGAACTTTTGATCTTTGTGGCATTGAAATTTTGTATAAGACATGGACAATTCTGCAATTAAAAGATGCGTTTAGATTTATTAGCAGATTGTGCATTGTTTTGTTCATCACGGGTAATTCACAACATTTATTAATTTAGAAGCTATTTTCATCCAAATAACAAGGATATTGCCATAAGAAGTCAGGAGAAAAGAATCTAAGAGAAAAGAATTGTAGAGCTACGGTTTTTATAGGGCTACCTACTCAGTGATTGTCCAGTAAATAGATTCCATAATTTAAACAAAATTTTGGTGGCAGGTCATTTAAAACAGTGGTCCCCAACCCCCCGGTGAAATGGTACCGGGCCGCGGATCAGATCGCGGACCGGTCCGTGGATCAAATGTTATCGGCCCGCCCAAGGAAATTATATTATTTCCAATTTACGTAGTGGAGTTGAGCGGTTGTGTGTTTTGCTTCCCCGTCACGTTGGGCACCACTGACTTAAAAGACTTGCATGTTACAACATTTATTACAGTCAATACTAGCAGTACAAAGAAAGCTTACTACAGAGGCGTCCCTCTGGGTCAGCCTGTGGTGAAATGATAAACTCAAACCTGCAATGTTGATAAGAGGCTTTTAGTTACTCATCAGGGGACATTGTTTAGAGATTTTAGCTGTGATCTATTATCACCTTATTTTGAAATCCAATAGGTTATCACCACCAACTCAAAATTCAGAATAACTGTTCACATCAAGTGCCCCTGCAGGAGGTGACTGTCCACACAACTCCAATGACAAGATAAAAAAACAAAACAAAAAGTAGTTCATTTACTGAAGTGAACTACTATTACACAGTCACAAATCTAGCAATTTAAGGCTGTTTTCACACATTTCGCTGCGAACTCAAACTCGGAGTGTATCAAATCACATTGAATCATTTTTCTATTAGTTTGATTCATGTTCACAAATTGTTTACCATACCCCCAATGCCACATCATGTGACAACTGTCAGTGCTGTCATTGGTCAGTGCCTCATGTTTCCATGACATCCGGGCTGAAGTGAAGAGCTAGCGAAATATGGAGATAAACGAAGCACGTCTGTTGACCTTGATGCCGGCCATTAGTTTTTATATAATTTTTTTATTTATCTCATGGCAAATTGTACAACTTGAATGTTAAATTATGTACTTTGCGCAAGGTTTCTTTGCTTTAACACGACACTGCGCAACTGTTCTTTTAAAACCCTTCTAATGGAGCCATTTGCTGAAAATCCTGTAAATGGTACTATTTTTGGTTCAAAAAAGAGAACTTCCTGTAATTGATCATGCAGAACATGGTACAAGTAACTTTAGTGTAGTTAGCTTTGTGTTGGTGTGATTTACAAGAATTTTTTTTTATGAGTGTCTTGCAGCTTGGAAAGTTGCAGCTTCTCTAACAATAGCTATGTTGCAAAATTGGAATATCAAATAAAACATTTCCAAATCTCGTTTCCATTCTGAGTGGAATCATGTTAGACACTTCTGGTAGGTCATTATACCAAATAATTCTGAGGACAGACTTTGGTTCAGGTATTTCAGAATTTGCGTACGTTTTCTACTCAAAACCTCTGTGGTGTTTATTCAGTAAATGAGTTTCCATCATCATTTGTGTTTTCTTTTGAATAAAAATGTCTCCATCTCATGTATATTTTTAGAATCCATGTGCATTTTAGCATTTTCATCAAGTGTTTTTTTTTTCTTTTTAATTATGCGATATCCCAAAATGTGTGTAAAAATAGGTGGATGGAAACAGAGATGACCTTGTTCTTGCAGATGTTGTTACAGAGTGTGCTTTAGTCTTGCTCCAAATAGAGAAGGTGGCATATGCTAGGTAACGTGTATTTTACGTGTGTGGGTGTGTGTTTGTGAGGTAGATACACACTGACAATCCAATAATAGTGCTGAGTCACCTGTCTCTCACACTCATTCACTTTGAATGGTAAATCTGCTCAACAGCCTAACATCTCTCTCTTTTGATTCTTTGAACTGACTGGAGATCATTTGTGCCAGAGCCTCCAGCATTTATTTCATCCTGTTTGCCTGTGAGCAGAAATATATTTCAGGCTTCTCGGCAGAAGACCGAATGGGATGAGCTTTTCCTAGACAACTAGTCATGTCGAGTTACCTTTGAAAAGGAAATAAATAAATAAAAACAGCTCCAGAGACATTTTATGTGCTCAAACAATTTATTGAATATTCTACAATGTGGTAACTTCAATATATCTACAATATATTTTTGGCTATTGTTCTGAATGTTATAATATTTATAATAAATATAAGGTTTCTGATAAAGCACAGATTGCTAGCAGTGTTGGGTTAACAACTCATTTTAGAGTATCTACTCCAGGATTGGCATTATTCTGTGGTGCCTTTCAGCTTGTTATAGAAGAAGTTATCTCTCCCAGAGTTTTGTAATAAAAACTTTTTCAATTATATTTACGTTTATGGCCTTGCTTCTACCAAATAATTCAGCCATTAATCTATTTATATTACATTTTGATATTGGACGCTGTGGAGGATTTGATGTTGATTTTATCAAACAAATTGCTTATACTTAAGCAGGGCTATCTCTTCTGAATAAAATTACTCTTGGTTTTCCTTCTAGAAAATATTATGGGGACGTTTGTATTTATATTCTTTTCTTTTTCTGCCAATTAATTGTAATGAGTGATTTATTTAAAAAATTTGAATGGCTTCTTCAAATTTATGTTCACTTCAGTTTATCACCAATGTAACCAATTATTAAAGTCTTTACGTTGGTGTTCTGTATTTTGTGGTTTTCTGTTGATAGTCTTTCTGTTGATAATGCTGAGTTAGCATTGGAGTCCTTCGCACTCCAATATATATCGCCACCCACAGGCGTGGAGAGGAAGCACAGGGTCGTAACATGTGGTAAATTACTAGTTTTGTTTACCTTTCTTTCTTAGCCAATCAGAATAATTTAACCTTCAGTAATGATGTAGCTAGTAGCCTCTGTTAGAGTATAATGGCTGTAACAATGTGAATGTAAGTGGGGTGCCCTACAAACTCCTTGTGAGACTTGAAGCTGGCTTCTGCTGATGAAACTGCAAACTATTCTTGACTAAAATGTCTTCAGTTGACTGCACTTCTGACTCAATTCACCATATCTGGTCATTGGGCCTTTAACTGAAATTCCCTTACAATATCCCTAAACAGTTATACATCATCTGTTGAGTGAAGTCAACACGTAGCCAGTTTAAAAAGGAATGAGGCAGGTCCTCAGTGTTTGGCTATGTCAAATTTTCAATAGCTTTACTGAAATACATTCTGAACCTATTTAGGTTTCAGCTCTGTTTGCTGTTCAGTTTATCTGGTCAATCAGACAAGTACCCAAAAGTCCTCTAAAACCAGCAAATTAGCTGTTTTTTTGTTTTGTTTATTGGTGCAGTTCACAGTATAAGCAATGAACCTCTTAAATCCCTATTAGATCTTTGTTTTTAATGAGGCTTTCTGTTTCCTCTTGACTTGGTGTCAGTGAGTAGGATATTCCCTCTTAAAACTGTGGAGGCACAGAATGGGTGGCTGCCTGTAGCCAAGCCAATCTAATCAGACAGATTGATGACCTGTTAATGAAACTCCGCATAGACTAAGAAGTTTCTTTTGTGTTTGTTAGTGCAGGGCAGTGATAATGAGGGGGCTGTGTTTTTCTAGAGGGACCGTTTTTAAATTAATACTATCAGCTTAGTGGCTAGACATTGGTTATTTGTGTTCACAAATGGACAGGGCCTTGCTCTAGGAAAATGAGCAAAATGTCAAAACTAATCTGTGAGCCAGCTTAACAAATTAGTGCATAGCTCAGTGGGTAATGAAATTCAATGAGAAAAGGAGAAGTGTGCTGCCAGACTGAACGCTCTGTGCGCCTTTTAATGTTGAAAGATACTGCGAGAAGTTTCTTTACAAACTACAAAAAGAGACGATATTTTTTCACCATTAGTGTGTAAGCTGCCCTTAGAACACAAACGCAATGAGGTGAAAAGGAGAAAGAGTGAAAAGAGTATTAGGATTCAGTGATGCAATTTTTCACTCACCCCTACTATTGTGATCATCTGACATATCCGAAGATATTCTTCCTTATTGCCACAACAACAGAATTCAAATTATCTTAACTATTTCTATCCACATGGGGTTGAAGACTCTGCTACTGCTGTTTTTAATTGTTCATTAACAACCAATTACAACCTTTAAAGTGATAATGAGATTGAAGAGATTTGTGAATCTGCAAGAGAAAACTAATATAAGAAAGTGTTGCTAAACAAACACATGCTCAGAATGGAATACTACTGTTCCATTTGCTGTGCAGGAAACAATGTATAATGCCTACTATTTATTCGAAATTAAAATTCTCCCTATCTATTCTGTAAATGGAAATATATTATTGTACATTTTTTTTAAACATTTATTTTATTTTTAATGATGTCGTCAACTCTATCATGGCCTGAAAACATGCGTCGGAGCCATAGTATCCAGCTGGAGAGGAGCTGGATCGGTGAGGGAGAACAAGAGTGGGCAGTGAGATGTCTCTTGAGACGCAAACAGATTCACAGGGCCTGGCTGAACACACCTCGGGCTGAATCCTCCATTCCCCGGGCCTCAGCCCCTGCATCGACAAGAGGTCTGTTCCCTGATTTTGGGCCTGAGAGCAACATCCCTTGGGACAACAGGAGGGTTTGGTATGCCAGTCTGCAAAGTGGACCCAAATGCAACCGCCCTGTGATGATTTATGAGCTGTTTGATAGGTCAAGCAAATGATGACCCACAAGGTCTGAGAGGAAGGCCCGGCGGGCCATGAAGACAGCCATCATCTCTGGACAGTTGATGTGCCAGGAGAGATGGTGTCCCCTCCAGAGGCCTCAAGATGAGCATCCATCCAGGACCACTCCCCACTCTGTGAGGGGAAACATCCATCGTTAGCATTTTGTGACGATGAGGAGCTCTTGGCATGGGACCTTGGGAAAGGAGCCAGCGTTTCACGGGGCAAACCCCCTGATCTTAAGCCACTAGTCCAGGGGCCTCATGTACACCAAAAGGTATGCCGTTGGAATGTGTTAGCGCTGTGTCCATGCATTCAGCGAAAGGTACTAGACAAAAAGGGAAGAACATGAAAATGGTACACCTTGCCCCTAAAGCCAAACCTCAGGAGGTGTTTTTATTTGTACAAGAAGGTTTAAGTGTTTTGACCTTTTGAACCCACGAGAACTGAAAGCATATGGGAGGGATATTGGAACGCCACCGTCTGTTTGGTGACTTCCTGAAATTTTTTTTTTTTTATTGTAATGACAAGATATTCACTCCAGCCTCATCCAGATCTCCTAATCATGCTCTTTATGGTCTACTAACGAGGAAAGTGTGATTATGCACAGTAAACTGACTAGGAAGACACCTCAATGTGGAGACCTCACCTCAGCAACAGTGGGACCCGAGTCTCTATGATCGCAAGCCTGAGCTCTCTCTTAAAGGGCGCCAGGCAGGAGCGGCGCTTTTGTAATTTGACACCGTACACAGCCCGCCCCATTGAGCGTTGGCTGTGCGTGCTCTGCTCCCAAACAAACAGCACAAAGATTGTGTGTATCCCCAATATGATGTAGGGAGGAACACATGATCTAAAAATGCTGCTTGCTTGCCACATCTACTTTTCTTTCTTAGATGGTAGACAAATAACACCTAATAAGTTAACTGATTCACACATAGCAATACTGAAGAGACAGAAGCTGCTGTTGCTTTGTTTAGAATGCCTCTGACGTCCTTTCACACCATTGGTTTGATTTCGCATGTGCTTCATGATGCAGTCATACAGAGTGTTCCCATAGCATTGATCGGCGCAGTGTGTGTTTGCTTGAAAGGGAACTACATAGTTGTCACCTTACTTATGATGAATGTTTAATTCAGCAAGTTGAATTCAGCCATTATCTGCATAAAGTACAATAATTTAGCATTAATCCTTTTAATTCCACTTTGTGCCGAAAGTTATTTTGTCAGTCTTATAAAATAATAATGCTATGAATTAGCAGCATTAGATCATTCATAATTGAAATGGAAAATGGAACATTTAGACTGTAGTAAGTTTTACAAGAAAATGCTTTTTTATTATTTCTACTTCAAAATGACGCTTAATTTAATGATACTTGCATTTTCTTTATTTGTGAATTATTATTATTATTATTAGAATTTTTTGAGTAATTTTATTTTCAGTGTTGTAGTAGGACATCTGCAAGTACCAAAACTTTACATGGTTTGTATAGTAGTAATCAAAGAGCAAACAATGTTTGATTAATGGATTATGATACTAATTGTCTTTAATTGAATAACCTCATGATCCCATTCAATTCCAGTTTAAAATGTTAATAGGTAAACCACAAAGCACATTTGTGTTGAAGCATTCATTGTATAGCAGAGCGTAATATCAAAACAAATCCTTTATTTAATTTTTTCAATATACTGTTTGCATTCAGTGGGTTTAATATTGGTATTTTATTATCAATCTTTTATGTTTTATTATGCATCACAAAATTTAAAAAGGCAGTAATTTCCCCTATTCTTTTACCAGGGTCTCTAGTGGCAAAAAAGGTTTCCATCAATGGCCTTTTTATATGTTTGTCAGGGAACTTTGGCACATGACTCCTTGTTTTAAACCAATTTTTTTCAAGTTCTGAGTGATGTTTTCGATCATACTAGTAGAGCTGGTATCAGCAGCCCACTGCTGAATAATTGTTCACAGGACCCAGGTGGAGGAGAGGAAAGGAACAATTGTGTTCTTAATCTCCCTCTTACTTTCTCTGCCTTCCTCTTTCTCTTTCCCAGGTCTGACAACAAGGCTGATGGAGGTGCTCATCACATGAATATTAATGCCACCATGTTTCAACAAGATGCTCCTTAATCTTTTCTCTCTCTTTCTCTCTCTAAAGTTCCATCACAAAGCTATCATCTGCAGAACAGGAGCAGCACTGCAGGAGTTTGGTGGAACTCTCTATTTTTATATTGTTTCAATTAGTTTTGGGTGTTTTGAAATGTGAGTGTCATCTTTTTAACCCACTCTTTAGTATTATTTTTTATTTGATCCTTTCATATTCAATTTAGTTGCTCCCATGTAACCAAGACATCTTGCGACAAAGCCAAGTGTTAATGTTACCATCAAACCACAGAAAGCAGATAAACTTATACTAAAAACGAAATAAAGTAAACCTGATCTCCTAATCATGCTCTTTATGGTCTACTAATGAGGAAAGTGTGATTATGCACAGTCACATCCCACAGAGAGGTATCGTGGAATTTCCACATATGATCAGTAGATCCAGCCTACTTAGGGTGAAGTCAGTGCTATACAGTGATGGTAGACTTCTGCCAGGGTAAGACACAGGCTCCCCGAGAGTGGAAATGTACCATTGAAGAATACACATGTGGGTTTGATGTATCGATCACGACATATGGGGACCTAACTTGGCACAGGGGAAACCACTTGGCATACCTTGCAGTACTAGACCTAGCCTCGGATGTCTCCACCATTTCTGACTGCCACTGGGGCTAGAGGAACTCCAACTGGGTTTGCCAACCAGGGAAGTCACCTGTGGAGCAGAATAAGCCCACGTATCCGGTTCATAAAGGAGAATGGAGCAGCAAGCGAGACACCAGGTGGGGCCCTTGTACTATTGGTTCAGAGTACCTGGGAGAACACTGTTTCAACACGAAGGTTATAGAACCTGGTAAATGTGTTAGGTGTTGCCCAGCCCAAGGGTCTACAGATGTGTGCCAGCCTTTGGGAGAAAGCAACACTTCTGGTGGCAACACTTCTCAACCCTAGGAGGCATGGCTGGTATTGGGCTTGATATGCTAAAATGATGAATTCCGCTGTCCAGTGGGCCAACCTTTGCTTGGAGACCACCTTTCCCTTCTGCTTTTCTCCATAAGAGACAAAGAGCTGGTCTGAGGTCCGGAAGTTCTGTGTTCAGAACTTCAGGACCTCAGAAATCACAACTTCAGGACTTCAGGAGGCAGACCCAGCTGAGCAAGGGCTGGGTCTGCCTCCTCCAGGGCCAGAGCTTGCAGGTTCATCACCTGATCACTGAAAGGCGTGGTGGGAACCTTGGGCTAGCATTTTAGTATAAAGTGAGTAGGCCTGACCAAATTCCAGGCATTAAATGAAAATGCCTGCAGGTCCTCCACCCACTTGATGAAAGAAAGTGCAGTCAGGAGCGCTGTCTTTAATGACATGATCTTAAGCTCTACTGACTCTAGATCAGGATGGATAGCACGCGAGAGAGGTTCCAAGAGGGTACGAGGTGAGGATGAAGAGGATTTAACCTTCTTACCCCTCTCAGGAACCCAATGATCAAGTCGTGCTTACCTGCAGACTTGCCTTCTACTGCATTGTGATGTACGGTGATATCGGCAACAACACCTTTGGGGTGGAGGGAGACAGCCTTTGCTCTGGCCAGGAAAGCACGAAAAGACAAAAAGTGCTCCAGGAAAGAACGGCCTTGATCTGGCATCTTCGGGTGTCTCTGTGAGAAGAGCACCCCTCAATTAATAAGTTCCGCTTCAAGTCGTAGGCAAGCCTTGTAAAGGGTGCACACTGAAGTGATTGACATCCTCGTCCTCCCTAACTGTGTCTGCACGAGAAGGCTCACTGGTGAAAATGCATACTTGCATAGTCCCCAGGGCCAGCTGTGTGCCAGAGCTTCTGTGCCAAGGGTCCCATTGGTCAGGTAGTAAAACAACTGGCAGTGGAGCGTGTCCAGAGAGGCAAATAGGCCTTCCTGTTCACCTCCAGATCAGCTGGACTACCTGGAGATGGTGTCTCAATTTTTCTGGACGATTGAGCTCCAAATGGGGTCAGAGGGACCATAAATGTACCCGCAGTTGGGCAGTGAAGCAGAGCAATGGGACTCGACCTGGAAGGCATAGCATCCTGGAGTTGGACACTTACCTGGCTTCTCGGTTGGGCAGATGGTGCATGAGATGGCATCGCGTTGTCAAACTGGACCCTGCTGGTTGCTGGCGATTGAAGAGGGAAATGAGTGTGGCAAGCCATCCACACCCTCTTAGGATTCAGAGATGGAGGAAACCACTGTTTTTGCTGAAATTTAGGTATCACTGGGTGTAGGCCCAGGGCAGAACAGAAACTGAATCGAACAAAGGATATCGCATTTCGTTGCATATAGAACAAGGTCCGTTGCTGTGCGCCATCAACCTTAGGTTAGAACTGGCTCTTTGAGGACCTTGGCTTGATATAGCTCTACCACTGTGGTCCTCCCTAAGATACAAGACAGTCGTCCAGCCTTGATTATTTGGAATTCGGTGGAAGCCCAACACTCTCAGAGGCCGTGAGCAGTCAGCTCTGGGTCAGGCTCAGTGGTAACCCAGCCAAGTAAACCAATATCTGATGCTCCGCCAGAGCCCCAAATGAAATGCTGGGTCCCCCATGGGAAAGGACCAGCAATCTCGTCCAAAAGCTCCCCCGATTTGTAGTGTGTTAGAGGAGTAAGGGGCCCATAGAGATTGGCTCAGCAGGTTTGCCCCCTCTGTAATCCTCAAGCCACCCTTCCTATTCACTAACGTAGCCTTCCTCTGGCAAGCAGAGGAACTAGTTTGGACGTAGGAGAGGGGACTCCACCCTCTTACAGGTATTGGAGTCTCGACCGTAGCACCACAATGGTCATCTTCCCACAATCGCCACCTCAGCATAATTTAAGCACAGACAAGTGAGGCAGCAAGGAAGCCTGGAAATGGTATGAAATCCTATGAAGTCCACATCCAGAAATCCTGAAGTGCATAGGGGAAAAAGCTTGCAGCACAGCTTACAAGACTTACAGGGGAAAATACTCTTTTTAGAAAGCAGGAAGTAAATGTCGCAACCACTGCTGATGCACATCATACCAATACCAGTGAAAAGCTTTCCTGACTCGTAAGCACACTTGTTGAATTCAAGCAGAAGAGGAGAATCGCTTTGCTCCAAAGCGAAAAGCTGAATGTGCGATCGTACATGTTCTTCCTTCTATACCCACTTCACAGGGCGGAGCACTATGCAATTCCCACACATCATGTGCATTGGCTTATTTAGTTTACACCTTAAAGGAGTATAACCCCAGTTTATCAGTGTTCTTGTGCCCTGAAATTGAATTGAAGAAAGTTAGTTTTCTCAATTCACAGGACACTGAAGGTAGATCATCCTATTTTATCATAGAACAGCTACTACACACTTTTCAGATTTTCGACTTTATTACTTATGTATTACTACTTTATTATGATGGTAATCAATCAAATTGCAACACATAAGACCAGATTTTATGTTTTAGACCATTTTTAAGTCTTCAAAATAAAAAATATTGCATGTTTTTCAATATATCTAGTATCACTTTTTGGTCAACAGGGACAAGTCTGTGCAAGTCTGGTCATTGAAATTCTAGTACTAGCTCATGGCACAATTGGGTCATTGCTTTTTAGTGCCACCCTTCAACGTGGGGCAGATTTTTGTTGTTGTTGTGGAAATAGCTGGTGGATTGGTAGGGGAAGAAGGTCTGGGCTTTTTCATTCACTCTCCGTGTGACTGTGCATTTTAAAAGCAGCTCCAAGGATTTATCTAATTCATTATGAGACGTTTATTTTAAAAAGGAGTGAAAACAATGGTTTGCCCAGTCTCCCTGGCTTTTTGTACCTCCTCTTTGTTTCTCCATCCTGTTCTTTTCTTTTTCAAGCATTTTCCACTCAAAATGTAGTCGACTCACAGGTTTGTTTACCCCTTGTAGACTTGAGAAAAATTACTGGTTTTCCACTATTGAGCAGAACGCACAAAAGCAATCAGTAATCAGGCAAATTAACAAACAATGCTTCCTCCTACATGATTCTTTACAGCTCTAAACAATCTGGCCCAATAAAGGAGCACACACACACATATGTGCACACAATCAGCTGTGATCACCAATTTCTCTTAATCTCCTTTCAGTCTCTTTACCTGAAAAAAAGAATAAGTTTAATGCACTATGGTCATTTTACCCCATTACAATGTAACCTGCCATTAAAAAACGGTAGGTTAAAAAATTATGATCAGCGTGAGCAAATATGTTCTGCCTGAAAGCTTGCTGTGACTCATGTGAACAGATTAATTGAGATTATTTTGGCAGCTTTCTTAACCCTGTTGTATTTATTCTAAGATGGCTTAACTCCCTGGTTGCACCAGCACTATCTTTTGGCATCAGAGCTGGTGCCAGATTAATGTCTCCAGTATATGCCATGGTGTGAAATGTAAAACATAACTTGTAATGGTAGAGAGGAGAGAATTTAGACAAGTGGTGACTTTGATATAGCTGATGCGTCTTCATTGTTAGTGCATCGGATAGATTTTTCCTGCTTTATACACCTTTGTCAATCAGTCTCGCTCAATCTCTGTCTGTCATCCTTGTTCAAATTAATGTCTTACAGAAGTGCTTGTTTATCCTGCTGTTGTCCCATGCATGTTATTAATTTAGCTTCTATTTTCCGCCTTGTTTACAACCAACCCGCCTCTGTAACAATGCCAGTGTCTCGTTCTTTTTCACCTTCTTTTCGCCTCTGGACACAATTGTGCAGATGACAAACATTTTCTCTACCTTAATTAGACAAGTGATGCCTCCCGCAAACACCCCCTCTGTTCCACTGTCACAACCATTGCTGCTAACATGCATCACCTCATACACCAGCATCTCTCCCAGCATGCGACAAAAATATGAAATGGTCGTAAAAAGAGAATTTACCCAGTTGGGAGTGCAAATCATTTCATTTTGTTAATATCTGTTAGTAGTAGTGTAATAGTAATTCATTTGTTTTTCTTCTGTTAGGAGCTCCACTGAGCTAACATACCTCTCTCACCTCTGAGGTGTCTGCAGTAAGGTAGTCACGGCATGGTTGTCACTTCTAACTCCTTCAGTCCGCTGTCAATGGGTCTGAAATCTAATGCCTCTAATTTCATACCCTTGGAAAAGCTCTCCACAGCAAGATGAAAGGAATAAAACTAGCAGAAAGTTATCACAAGGATCTTAATTAAAGTCTTTCAGTGGCAGAAAGTGATAACAACCGGGGGAACAAGATCTTGAAATGCATAGGCACGGATTCATCAGACTTACCAGTCATATGTCTGATGCGTCATTTTAGCAATGATCTCTAGAAATCATTAAAAGCAAATCTCGCTCTCCGAGTCTGCTTAAAACGTTCCTATTTCTGTAATGTTGCTCTGAACATGGATCTCGTAATTATCACATCTTCAAACATCCACATTTGACTGGTATATGGTATCACAGCTGTTTTATTTGTGAACGTACATTAGATGTTCAGAATCGAGCAGCTGCACAATTATCCCTGTTTTAATCATCTGTGCCCGCAATATATTATCTCTTCTCTGCAAAGAAGCATTGACTAAAACATTACGCGCTACTCTGAAACTGAAGCATGTTTGGAATCGCAATGTTCGATGTCTTATAAAACACCTGCCAATTATGTCATCAAAATCCATTAGCAAAGTGCACCTCTTTCATTCTTTTCTATGATGCTTTGTCCTTTGTGGCTTGTGAGATTAATAGGCTCTCTTAATAGGTCTTGCGATATTGACTATGTCTGAATCTGCCATTTGGGATTCGATAGAAATGCCTTCAGAGGATCATTAGTTTCTGTTTCTAGTAGTTAACAGGAACTTGAGATAAACTTAAAGGACAAAGTCAGTGTGACGTCCTGTGAAGTCATACTCTATCACATCTCCAGGTCTGGTTATTATTTGTGACGTTGGAACATATGGTAATCACAAAACATGAGCACTGAGCCGATAAGTGCTTTGAAACTGATCCAAGATTAGTTTATTATTCTAGCCGGCAACAAGAGCCACAAACACCACTATTTACTTTGCTGCTGTTTACTGTAGAGCATTAAATTGCACAGTTAAATATTTGATCTGATGGCTCTGATAACCTTGGCAGCATGACAAAGCTTTTTTTCTCTTTCCGACTAAATGATTATATTGGTAAAACAGGCTACACACCCTCTGGGTGTTTTCTACAAAAATTGAGAAAAGGTCAGATTTTCTCAGGAGGGTGAGGAATGTCAATCAATGTTCGGATCAAAGATATCGACCAATGAAATAACCAAATGTCTTTTATCTTCTCCTCCACTGAACCACGTATTTTTTTTCTAAGGCCTAACTGTAATTCCCTTTTCTTTTTCGCTGTCTTACTTTCCTTTTTCTTTTCTTTGACAGAGAAGAAAAGACAAAAGGACTTTCTACTCATTTCCCTTTTTGTTTTCTGCCTTCTTTTTTCTTAGTCTTTTCTTTGTCTGCATCCTAAAATCACATACTTCCTTAGTCAATAGTAAACAAACAGTATATGACAAAAGAAGTATGTCTGAATTCACAGTTCTCATTAAAAAAAAGTACTCATACAGTACTTTCCTGTAGCTCAATCAGTAGAGCATTGATGCTTACAATGCCAAGGTCATGAGTTTGATCCCAGGGAAAGCAAGAACTGATTCAATGTGTTCCTTGAATGTAAGTGTAACCTTTACTAGTCGATTTGTGTGAAGTATCAAGCCACTCCTATATGACCTTTACATCATCAGATGTAAAGCTCTACTCTGTGAATGCTGAACGATACTTGATAAAACAATAGATGGAAATAAAAATAAATAAATTATAGATCGAGAGAATGCAACATTTCGTGAACAGCCTAGTGTTTTTTCTTCTTGTCTTTCCATTTGTCTTATGTCTTCATATTAAATTCCCTTTTCTTTTCTCTGTCCTCCTTTCTTTTTTACTTTTTTGTTTCCCTTTTTCTTGTCCTTTTATATATATTTTTTTAATCTATTCTCTTTTCTTTTTTCTCCTTTTCTTAAATTGCTGAACATTTTTTTGTATCGTACTTTTGACACAAATTCAAAGAAAAGATACTTCTGTACACAGAACTCATTCAAAGCACCAGTTCCTTGAAATTATCTGTCAGTTTCAGAGATAGTCTTTGATCTATCACAGCAATAATTAAAACTGCGTACTGAAAGGTAGTTTAATTCGATGTGTTGAATCAGTCTCACTCACTCGTGGCTTTCACGCTGTTCTTAGAAGGTGGGCTAGGAAAAAGAAGCAAGCTATATATTGTTTTGTTTTTTGTATTGCTGAGGCATAGAAAATCAGACATGCAATTACCTTATAGTGTGATCACTCATGCACAGGAATTGCAAGAGGGAATAAGGCACGGTGCGTCCTGTAAAACCAGGCAGTATATTATATCTTCACAAAACACAGACCTAAAATGGCCCAAACCCAAACAACTTTACCTGGATTCTCCTTTTTCTGACTAATTAAAGCTGTATTTGTATCTTAAAGTGAAAAATAGTTTATAGAGAAACTATGATGCTGTAGAAAAAGGTGAAGGTTTCGAGTGAAATCATCTGTCTGTGCAGTTTTGTGTAAAGCTTCTGCAATTGCTGATAAGAGTTTTTTTTAAGGTTTTTTTTAATCGGTACAAAGGCTCACTCTCTTTTCTGAATACATTTAAAATGGTTTTGGCAAAACAGGCCTGGAACAGAGCTAGATTTGTTGTCTCTTTCATAGTGGGCTAATTGTCACAAGTTTTTGTTTCCTGTGTTTTGGCAGCTTTAAGCATGCAAACAGGAATAGCTTGTTGGTACAGCACTCATTAACTATTTTTCACTTTCTCTTTTTTATATTGTACAAACTGTATATTCTATTCACTCATGATGCTGTAAAAAATATCCACGAATCAGAGTCTTGACAAACAACAAAATACACCAAAAGAGCTCTCTAGCTCCTCCTATTTCTGTATCCATATTCTCTCAAAATATACAGTCTTGTACCTTAGTATTTTTTAATGAATTTAAAAAAACTTTTTTGCTTTATATCAAAGTTCTATATATATATATATATATATATATATATATATATCAATGTTATGATTCTCCTCATAGCTTGTTGGCTTGGTGTATGGAGCAGATCAAACATCTATATCCGTTGTGTCCTTATCATAGGTTTTTGTTCTCTCTCTTTCTACAATGCTGGACTCTGAAAGGCAAATGAATGGTCAATATACATACATACATGCATACCAAACGTGAGCTGGTCTGTGGTGTGGCTGCTAATGGATTCTAGGACAAACCAAATGTCCATTACAAGGCTGTGTGAAAACCTTTTGAGCTCTTGTTTGCTGTGAAATAGTTGATGAATCACACAATGAAGGGTGATTTTATTAAATTTCTGATGTTTTAGGCTAATGGAGGGTCGCTTGAGGTTTCGCGATGACTGCTTCTGCTTCTGTGACATGCAGCCTTTTATTTATTTTAATGAAGAATTGTGCATTAAGGGACATATATCAGCACTGGTCATATTAAGTCTAAAGAAATTCTCTTCATTGAAAATTAGCAGGTGTAGTGCTTCCTAATTCATTCTCCTTCTCTGTCTCTCCAGGGCTTGACCATTTCTCTGAATTTCATCCTTAGATAATTAATTTAACCTCAGATGAAAATATGATATTAAAAGGAATGCAAACATTCGCTGTCCTCCTTGTTATTTCATTATTTATTTTTGCCTTTTCATAACACTCCTTTCTCATTCAGTTTCAGCCTTACTGTAAATAACACAGCCATTATAATGTTGTCCACCTTCCCTCCATTTAGTTGCCTTGTGCCCTCAGGTAACAACTGAAAAATGAATCATGATAATCTCCATTCTTGTGAAGTCAAGTCAAAGTCAAAGTCAGCTTTATTGTCAATTCTGCCATACATACAGTACATGCATATAGAGAATTGAAATTCTATAACTCTCAGATCCTAGATTCCTACAGGTAACAACAACAAAATTTAACAGCGACAACCACAGAAGAAAGATAAAATGGATGGATAAAGTGAATTGTGGAGGTAAAGTGATGATGGCAACTAGTGCAAACAATAGTAATAGTGCAAATGCAGTAAAGTCAGTGCAGATAAGATTAAAAACAAGGGTCAGTATGTGAGGAGACCAAAATCCTCAGAGGGACATTATAAATGAGGTAGATGAAAAATGGAGGAGAACTGAAGGGGAGGAGGGGGTGATTCAGATATCAGGAGATATTGTGGGGCAGAAGAGTGGAGAAGGTGCAGAGTCGGGAGGGAGTTCAATGCCCTGACAGCTTGGGGTGTAAAGCTGTCCTTCAGTCTGCTGGTCCTTGCCTGGAGACTGCGTAGTCTCCTCCCTTATGGCAGCAGACTGAAGAGGCTGTGCGAAGGGTGGGAGGGGTCTCTCGCAATAATGAGTGCTTTTCGGGAGAGGCGGGTGTTGTAAATGTCCTGGAGGGGTGGGAGAGAGACACCAACGATCTTCTCAGCTGCTCTCACTATGCGCTGAAGTGCTTTTCAGCAGGATGCGTTGCAGGCGCTGTACCACACAGTGATGCAGCTTGTGTACTAGCATGACAACATTTCTGAGCTTTCCTAGTTGTGCATAGATCTGAATATACAGCCATAAGTTTACTTGTTCAGCTTATTTGAATATGGATATTGGTAATGATTAATTGCCTTGACAGACTGGCCTGTGGAATGAGCAGCAAATGTATGCAAATTTGTTACAGAATGTACTCTGTGTGTGTCATTAGCCATTTAAACAGGTCAGAGTAATTTGAGGAAGCATTAAGGTGATTGCATTCCTAATCCAATTTTTCTTTAATTCTCCCTCTGTGTCTTCATCTCTGTAAAGAACATCCTCTCTGTAAAGCTTCTGTCTACATTCTCCAACCATCCAGTATTAAACCTGCTGACCTAAAACCATCTTTAGATCCTGCATACAATTGCATCCCACAACCTGTAGAAAAGCCAAAACTAATCCTGGACTTTGGAAGACCTGCTTCCCTGGTTTATATCTGCATTAGTATGCTGTCTGTGGAGCGTATAAGCGAGAATCCCCCCCCCCCCCCCCCACACACACACCACCACGGTTGTGCCAGTTGTGATTGTTTTCAACTGAGGCAGGTGTGCTCTGTTACGCTCTCATCCTTGACTGTGTAAAATAGTTTGAGTATTTAGCCTGGCTTCCCTCATCCTATTTGAGCAGCTTTGCATTGATTCAAGGTGTACACAATTATATGGAAGATTTGTTTAAGGAGGAGTGTGGTCAAGAGCTTTCAGCAGCTCTCAGTTCAGCTGCACAAAGCATTCAATAGTGCAAAATTGTGCAGTGAACCTATTGTTAGGTCCTTGCTGACTTAAATGTACTTTTTTGTGTGTGTGTGTGTGTGTGTGTGTGTGTGTGTGTGTATGTGTGTGTGCGTAAACGACACTTCTGGGGCTTTACACAGCAAGGAATTATTTCTTACATTTAAAAGGGAAATCAGTATTACAGATCATAATCTGTGAGTAGAAAGACTTGCTTTGAGATGCAATACAAAGGATTAGAGCTGTGAATAGATACAGAAAAATAACCTCACTCACAATTAATGATTAATGTACACCCACTCAAATGTTTGGGGTTGGTAAGATTTTTTAATATATTTGAAAGTCTCTTATCAAGGGTAAAAAAGTAATACTGTAAAATATTATTAGAATTTAAAGTAAAATGGAATTTGAAAATGTAATTTATTCCTGTGGCAAAGCTGAATTCTCAGCGTCCATTGCTTGAGTTCTCTTTCCAGGGAAGATGGTGCGTCCCCATGCCATACTCTCTAATCCCTGTCAGCATCAGAACACACTCTGTTTTCAGGTGTGCTTTATAATTTCCTGGTCGATGACATCATGCCATTGGACTGATTTCACATGTGCTTTAAAACATAGTCATGCAGAAGTGTTCCTACAGCGCTATGCAAGGAACTAAGGTTACATACGTAACCAAGAAGTTTTTGATATCACACTATTCTTCTCAAATTTGCTGATTATGCTGTTTAATATTTTTGTTGTAACCTTGCTTTTTAAGGACTCTTTAAAGATTTTTAAGGACTCTTTAATGAATAGAAAGTTCAAAAGAATAGCATATATTTGAAATAAGAATATTTTGTATCATTGTTAATTATTTCTTAAATGACTGAGCCCAGATAGTGTAGCTTTATTTTATTCGAAACTAGATTTTATCCTCCTAACCAATTCCTATCAGCACAATTCTGTGGAGCAGCAGAAGAGAATTTACTTGACTCAGTGCAGATGGATTCTTTGTACAGAGGTTTGAGTCGACATCCCGGAGTGACCTGAAATAATCTTTAGGCTTTATATCCGCAAAGCGTTGTAATCATCAGATCATTTATTCACAATCATTTCTGTGATTGTGAGGATTAATAGGGTTGTTGAGTGATGTAATAGGCGTTACCTGTGGCCTCTGCTGCCCTGCAGCTCTCAGGCTTACTCTCAGCCACCGACCTTGAGATGTTTGACTCTTTAATAACGCCCTGCGGCTCCACTAGGAGGCTTGTTAGTGCTTTTTCTCTTTCTCTCCTCCTCTTCATCCTCTCAGTACATTTCACTCTGACCTGAGTTTCAGAGTGACCAAAGTGATGCTCTGAAAAGATCAGATCACTGCGGTCAGCTGCTTATATCCTGTGTAAATTTTCATTTCACGTATATCGTTACATTCATGTAGATAAATGACTGCCGTAACATCAAAAGCAAATCGCTAATTTAAAATCAGGTTAACTGATTAAATGTTTGAATGACTGGTGGAAAAATTTGTGTTTTCCAGCATACTGAATGCAGCTGTTTGTAACAACATCTGGTGGCAATTGAAGCCGTTCCAGATCAGTGTAAAAGTAGATGATCAAAAATGTCAGTATTTATCATAATCCATTGCATACGATTTATGGGGAAAGAAGAGGCAAAGGAAGAGTAGAAGGAGCGAGGTTGGACCCCTTCTCTTTTCCATGTACACCACATCAATGGGTCCCATCATACATACACACCGTTTTTCCTATCACTGCTACGCCGATGACACTCAGTTCTACCTATCATTTCAACCAGATGATCCCATGGTAGCTGCGCGAATCAAAAGCTGTCTAGCAGGCATCTCGGCATGGATGAAAAAGGATCATCTGCAGCTTAACCTGGCAAAGACAGAGCTTCTCGTCTTTCCTGCCAATCCGACTCTATAGCACAACTTCACCATCCAGATCGGCTCCTCAACGATTACCTCATCAAGGTCTGCCAGAAATCTTGGAGTAATCTTTGAGGACCAGCTTACCTTCAAAGATCACATCACAAAGATGGCTTGGTCATGCAGGTTTGCACTGCACAACATCAGGAGGATCAGGCCGTTCCTAACCAAGCAAGCAACACATCTTCTGGTACAGGCCATGGTCATTTCAAGGCTTGATTATTGCAATGTTCTTCTGGCTGGACTTCCTTCAATCAAACCCCTGCAAATGCAGTTCGTCTGGTCTTCAACGAACCCAAAAGGACCCACGTCACACCACACTTTATCTCTCTACACTTGCTCCCATTTGCAGCTCGCATCAACTTCAAAGCACTGACACTTGCTTAAAAAGCTAATACAGGCTCAGCACCTTCATACTTCCACTTGCTACTAGAAAATCCCACACCTACCAGAAACCTTCGATCGATCAACGAACAACAAAGGTTTCTGTGGTACCATTACAGAGAGGAAGAAAAAAAAGTCACTCATTTTCATTCAATGTTCCTTGCTGGTGGAATGATCTCCCTGCCTTCATCTGGAATGCAGAATCCTTGTCCATATTAATCTCTTCCGTGAGCACCTGAAATGACACACACGCACACACAACCTCAACCACATTTATTAAAAATTAAAATAAAAATCCTTGCTTTCACCTTCCTTTTAATCCCTCTATTCTCCAGGCTTATACTACTTCAAGCAATGTTCGAAACTTTGTATTGCAAGCACTCTTGTGTACTTTTGCATCTTCAGGATGAATCGCTTTCTGTATTCCTCAAATTTTAACTCGCTTGTTATTTTAGCTGTGGAATTATGTTCCAAGTTTTTGTCCAAAGCGTGTACGGTTTTTGGCCACGACCTTTTGTGTCCTGTCCAATATCAGGCCATCATGTCAAACTCTTAGTGCTCTGTGTGTGTGTGTTTCCAGAATTTATGTGCGTGTCCACAGCATGTGTTCTGTTTTATTGGAGTGGGGATATTGGCCACTAACTATAGACTTGTAAATCAAATTCCCATTATGTTAATAAAAGGGTCTTATTCTGCTGTCCAGTAAGCATGCCATTGCTTTTGCCTTCCTTTTGGCAGGATTCTGTTTTCCACCTCCTGTTTATTTACACTGATCCAGGAGAAACCACAAGTCAACATAAGCACTCAAAAAGCGAAACTGCAGAAACACTTCACACTCTATACACACAGAAGTCAATGCAAGGACTTGCATTTCCCGGTTTGTGTTGAACTGCATGATTAATGAGTGACTGTCTGTAATCTCAAGACATTTCCTGGCACTTCAAGTAGCAGCACTCTGACACAGGTGGATCAAACGTTCTGCTGAAAATCACTCTAATGTGTTACATTAGAAGAGTCTGACACTTTGACTTGCTGCTGGTAGACACCGCTCTAATAACTTCACATGCACAGTGTTGTGAGGTGATCATTGCTGAATTGTTGAGGGGATGTGTGGACTGGGGCAGTTCCCATTGTAAAATATTTCCTATTGCATCGGACCACCAGTCTGGAAAGTGTTATTTTATAAAAGTAACGTAATATTGAGTTTTGCTGAATCATAATCTTTAAAAAAAAGTACAGTTTAGAAAGTATGCAGATGAGTAATATGAAAATAATCTAGACATACTATATACTTACCTATTACAGAGTTGTGTTCCTGAACATTTCCTGTATTTTTTTTACCCACATTTTTTTTTAATAATGTGAATTCAGACAGACCTATCACTTGACACTTCTTTTTTTAACACACAAATTAAAAGGATAGTAGGCTTATTGATGGAAATAAGTAAGCTCTTCATCAATATACTGTACATTCTCTTAGTTGTGGATGGAGAATCACTCGAGAGCAGCAATACCCATCATGCTCACATAAGCTGTTGTTTTGCAATTGACAGTAAATTAATTTATTAAATGTTAAAAAGCCACATGTTAGAATTTTTTTTAAGTCCTGACATTAGCTCACGGCTAGAGTTCTGCCTTGTCCTTGTGTGTGTTGATACACCTGTCAGTGAGAGCTGTATACTTTGGAAATAACTCCCATACAGATACTCTCAGGAAAACCTCAGGCAGTTTTATGCTTTCAGCACACCAATAAAGATTCCCATGAGCCACTGAAAGAACTTTGCCTGGAATTTTCTTGTTTTCTTTGTGTCTTACTTTTTTTCTGCTTCCCTCTCTCATCCTGTCATATAGGCTTCTGCTTGAAGATAGCTTGTGGGATGCTGTCCAGATGGAGTGCATTAAATACTAAGCTAGACATAACAAGAAAGAGATGTTTGTTTGTTTGTTTGTTTTGTTTTATTTTAAACCTGCAAAGCAGAGACTGAAATTTGGCTGAAAGTATGATTTAGGTACTTTTTATTATTATTATTATTATTTTATTCTTTGGTCATTTAAATTGCTAAAACTTGTCATGTCATATTCCTTAATTAACATGAACCAAATAGTCAAATATTTATTAAATAAAACGTATCAACCTTTTTTTTCAACATCAATAAAATTCAACATAACAAAAAACGGTCCTTGCCAATAACATGATTGGATTATTTGAATTAATTCTTTTTCTTCTTTTTGATAATGGATGGGTAATAACTCGCCATATCCTTTGAATGACAATCATGAATCTCTTTTCATTATTTTGTCCTAGATGTGATTAATGCCGGAAGCCTTTGAACTGACCTTTGAATGTCCGTTGAGTCACAACACATTTGATGCACCGTCTGAATGAATAAAATAAAAATCAACTTCATTCATGCTTAAACACAGTAATGATATTCAGAGGCAGATTGACAGAGTAGACTGTGAATTATAAAGCGGGGAGATGTTCTTGTTACAATATTTATACAGGTCACTTGCAGTTTTCCGTGGTGAAATGTGTGATGGCACTCATGAAAGACAGGTCTTGTATGAATATCCCTTCACTGGCATAAGTTTGGTTGGGGACAAACATAAAACTTTTAATTCCCTACACCCGATTGCAAATAGCCTTTCATGCATGAATAACATATATTAGACTTGTGCCTAAACTTTATTTCCTGAGTCTGACGATTAGGGTTAGAAGCACTCAACCGATAGAACAAACCATCTGTGACTCTGTCGGGTTATTGCACTGCTGCTTTGATTGCTATGCGGAAAAAGTATGCATGATTTTATATAGCCTTGATTTGTAAATTATTACTAGGAAAACTCAACTGGGTGTTGCCTGCTGAAGTTTGCTCGGCTCCAATTTAAATGAGCAACTATGAAAGTAGCAAAACCACAAATCCGATACAACCGTCAACAACAGAAAAACCAGTCTTACACCGTTACTGAAGATCTGTGTTTTGTTCTTTGTATATGTACGTGTTAAAACATGCCGCAAACATCTTACACATTCCTGTTGTGCCAAGTATGTTAATAGATTTAATGTAACAGTTCGAAATATATTGTGCATGATGATAAAGTTATTACACAACCAGTTTACTGAAAGTGTTGCATGATTCCTTTCGTAGTGCGCCATTATTTGTACGAGTTACCACTTGGTTGAACTGTGATCAGTTTTTTTTTATCATTGACTTACCTAACCCTGATTTACCTAACCCTAATGCCTGTTGTCACAGACAAGGGTTAAGCCTAGAGTAAAAGGCATGTTTGAGCTGTCTTAACTGAAAGTAGCTTGCACTGACATAGCATAAAATATGTCAGTGCTGTTGTTTTGTCTCAAGATTTGTTTCTAAGGCACATTTTAAAAGCTACTTAAATGTCCTAATTTAACTAAGTCCTACACCTTTCTTAATCTAAGACCTGTTTGTGAGACCAGGCCTAAATGGCATAGATGTCATAAAGTATTGCATACTCCAATTGTTGGACCAGGGGTTGCAGGGGTAATCAGTCTTAGTTTTCAGTATCAAATTAGACCAATATACGTTTTATGTCTGACTTCCAAAAAGTTAGGAACAGACAGTTCGTGACAGAACGACGCCACCAGTTTAGGACCCAGCGGGGAAGAATTTTTGTTTCTTTTTTCATTCTTGCAAGTTTTCTCTAGGGAGAGAACTTCACAGTCATGGGGATTTTTTTTTTTGTTCCAACGGGGCCATCAGTTCGCCAGCAGATGTTCCAGCTGGTAAACTCAGTCTACTTCCGCACCCCTAATGAACTCCCAACCCACTCCCATAGCCCGCTGCCGGCCCGGAGGCCGCCGTCCCAGATCCCGCTCATGACCTTCGCAAGCGGAGGAGGAGGAGAAGGACCTCCTCCAGTCCGCCAGTCCCAGTAACTCTCGCCCTGCCGGCGCCCCGTGCGCGCCTCGCCCTGCCGACCCCGCCGGCCGACCTTGAACCCTTGCGGCCTGACCCGCCGGCACCGGCTGAACTCTTGTCTCCTGACTCTCCGGCCCGGCCTGACCCACCGGACCCGCCAGGCCCTGCCTGATTCTGCCTGGCGGGTTCCCCCTGGTGCTACCCTGGCTACTTGGCTCAACTCGCTGGCTCAATTCACTGGTTCCCCCCTGACCCTCCGCCTGGAACCCGGCCCTGGTCGAGTCACCTTGGCTCATTCCACCTGCCCCTTTCTGGACTTTGTGTTTAAATTTGATTTTGCTTCCTAGGTTGTGGACTCTTTTTCTGGTTTAGCTGTTTGATTTTTCCTAATTTGCCTTCCCTGGTGTTCTGTATTTCCTTGAGTTCCTTGTTACTTGCGTGTTGCAATCCTGTGGTGACGTTTGGTGTGGGGATGTCTGGTGTTCGTGTAGGGTCGCCATGTGGCATCCCTTTAGAGGGGGGGTAGTGTCACGGTTCTGTCAGGTTCAGTTTCTGTTTCTAGTGTTCCTAGTTGACAGAGCCGTGGCACTGCTCTTCCTCCCGTGTTTCGTGTGAGGGCACGTTACGTCATGTGCGCGCTCTCGCGTCCTCATATCTGTTTGTTGTCATGGTAGTGCAGTGGGTGTGTGTCTCGTGTGCTTTGTAAACACGCGGCGACGCGCGTTGCATTCGCCGCGTGTTTGTGACTCGTTAGCGTCTGGCCCGCCTTCTCGTTTACCACAATCATTCCCAGCTGTCTCTGATCACTCCTCCCCTCATGTGTCCTTATAGTTTCCTCTGTGTTTGCTGTCTGACGTGGCGTCGTTGTCATTACATATTGGTTGTTCTTGCTAGTTTGGTTCCTCGTGTCTGATCGCCCGTGCAATCCTGTTGGTTTATGTTCTGTGTTTTAGTTGTACCCGTCATGTTTTCCCCCTCGTGGGTTTTTCCTTTGTATTTTGTGTTCTTTTGTTATCATAATAAATCCTATTCTTTCCCTGCACTTGAGTCCTCTCGTATCAGTTCGTGACACAGACGTAAAGAAAAGAAAAAGATTGGATGACTAACTTAATTGGATAGACTAGTCTTGGCAGTTTATGCACTTACCACCCGACCTCCCAAAAGGTTCATCTTACTCACTTATGTATGAACCAGCTGCTTCTGCGATGTAGGCCCAAATCTAAGCCTGCACTGGTTCTTTGATACTGAATGTTTTAAAAGATTGCTTGTATATAAGCTTGTATGGATAATCTTATTTTCAATCTTTCAAGCTTTCCTGATTCCAATGAATTCTTCCTCTTGGTGAGTCATACACACTATGCAGCGTAAGCGTTAAAAAGTATATCTTAGATCAACAAATCCTACTTAAGCATGTACCACGGAGGCTTTACAAAAGCACAAGCAGAATATCAAATTTATGTAAACACTGTCTGGCTGATTTTAATCTTGTATATCTCCAAAAATGTTCTGCTATATCCGATTTGTGAAAACCTCAAACATCAAAAACTCACAGTCAATTAACGTCTTTTAGAAGTAGGATGCTATCTGCAGGTTTTCAGTTTAATATATTTGAGACAAAGCAAAGCAACTTAAATCTCTCAGCAGCTCCCGAAGACCTGTCATACCCCTGCAGGGAGCTGAAAGAAAAGGAGGGTAACAGAAATGGGAATACACAAAAAGAAAAAGATTAAGAGGGAGAATCAGAGTGAAAGAAAAGCAAGCTCTAGGAAAGCAACAAATGGATAAAGAACAGGAAGCATGTGACAAGACAACAAACACCACATGATTTAGATGTAGACAGTGAGATAACATAATATGACAAGGCCGACGACAACAAAACAATACGGCAAGACAATCTCAGTGCGTTCCTAAAGAGAATCAGCATTTGTAAACTGATAAATATTGCATGTCTGAAATGTTAAACTCTTTCTTTATTCTTTTATGCTGGTGATAGACAAGCTGGATTGTGTTGTCCCTCTGCAGGGCCCAGGTTTACTGGAGCTTGTCACAATTGTTATCTCCAGCCAGGCAGGAGGGTCTGGCTCTCACCCTGGGGGACGCTGGGATCCTGGGTTTCACTTTGAGAATGACAGTTGAAGCTGCTATTGTTTTAGCATGTGCTGGGTCATTGTTTTTCACTGCTGGCTCTGTCATTATTCAGGTAGAAAGGATAGATATTGAGGGTGTGATGGTCTGTGTGACTGATAGCATGTTTGGCCAATGGTAGCTGTGGTTTATCGTGTTAGATAATGGGATGTGCAGTGAATAACTGGGGAAAATAATACCTGGAACCGGTTGATTTTTTTTTTTTTCAATGAATAATGTCAACTTGCCTGGGTAAGATTGCAACGGACATCGAGACATAATAATAATTGATCAGTAAACAGTAAAGTCGTTAGGGGTCAGGCTGGAAGAAGCCACTTTAATGCACTGTGCAGGGACTGACACAATGCTGCTGTTGATTGATTATCCACACTGGAAAAAAATAGATGTTGGAGCTAGTGAACATTGCTGAAAAAGTTAAAAAGTTATACTTATTCTATAATATATACTACCCCTTAAAAGTTTGGAATAATTTTGATTTTCAGATATTTTTGAAAGAAGTCTCTTGCTCACCAAGGCTACATTTATTTAATAAAAAATACAGTAAAACAGAAAAAGTATGAAATTACAATTAATGAATTAATATTGTTGCAAAAAGTACATATTACTTCAAAAACTTTTTTTCTGTATGATATTTTGAAATATTACTTATTCAGTATCATTACTCCTGTCTTTAGTGCCACATTATAATATAACAATATTATAATATGCTGATTTGCTGCTCAGGAAACGTTTCTTATTATTATCAGAGTTGAAAAGTATTTTTGCTGCTTCATATTTTTGTAAAATAAGGAAGAAAAATAATGTAATACTTTTATTGATCAAGGATGATATCAAAAGATTTCCATTTCAAATAAATGCTATGCTTTGGAACTTTGTTTTCAACAAAGAATCCTATATGATATATGAAGCAGCGAAATTGTTTTCAGTATTGATATTAATAAGAGATGTTTCTTGAGGCCAAATCATCATATTATAATGATTTTGGAGGATCATGTGACAATGAATACTGGAGTAATTCAGATTTTCTATCACAGTTATAAATGACACTTTAAAATAGATTTCCATAGAAAATCTTTATTTCAAATGGTCTATCTGATTACATTTAATCTCTTTTTGTTGATATCTGTCACAGTTACACAGTTCTTTTATTTTTGACTACAGCACTGCTATTTCTCAGTCTATTACTCATTTTCCACAGACGGAACAAATTCTCTCTCATTGCTTAAGTAATTCACTCGTTTTCGAAAATGAGCGTGTTAGGCAAACACAGCCTTATCATGTACGTGTGTGTCTATGCACATGGATTCAGCTACCTGAAATCAGGTCAGATGACAAAGCAAACTCAGTTCATGCTCCATAAACATTTTTGCTCTTTCCTTTGTGTCCAGGTTAGGAAAAAGGCAGCATTTGGTGTCTGCTCTGAATAAGCCCCCGTGTCGTCAGATTTAATAGTACATGCTGTTTAATCTCATTTTCTCTTCTTGCACTGGGGAATCTGTCCTAGGGGAGCAAACCAAATGACACCACAGAGCGTCTGCAGAGGATTTCGCTATTTACAGGTGGTGTTCTTTATCTCTCTTTCTTTTCCCCTTTACTTCTCTCATATCTCTCTCTAAGCACTCTCCCATTCCAATTCTACGGGAAGTGCAATTGGTTCTTAGTGGCTGGAAGAACTCTTCAATTCATGGATCGAACCAACATCTGCCCCAGGAACCTGTGTGCAGAAGGTTCTGGTATTTTTTTTTCCCTCTTTCTCTCTCTCTGTCTCTCTCGCTCAGATACATTTAATGTGTTTGGCCCTCTGTCTCTTTATTCCATTATTTTGCCTTCAGAAGAGAAACTAGGGCAGTCTCTTCTGTATAAATTCTGCTGTGGACGATTTGAGATAATGTAGTGACCCATTCAAATGTGATAGGGAAAAAAAAATCTGTGTTTACCTCAGCGAGGCCAGAGTTCTTCCTGGGGCATAATGCAAGTTAAACAGGGTGAGTGCAAATCAAGTATTTCCCATCTAATTTTGGAGTTTTCAAATCTCTTCCAGACACATAAAGAAAGACTCATGCAAGTGAAATGTATTGCTCTATAGAGGTTAAACAGGATGGTTTACCCGTAGGTGCCCTACATAATATACTTTAATCCGCAGTCTGAGAGAGGATTATTAAGACTGGACTGGTGGCTGAACTGGGAGAATTGTGGAATCCTTATTTTGAATATACTAGGTCAAGGTATTGCTGAAGCTCAGCATTTTCATAGAAGGCTTTCATTCAAAAAAGAAAAAAGACAGCTTTTCTCAGATTTATCAGTAGGGGTGAAACAATACATAGTGCCAAAGTGTATTGCAATACAAAAATGCCATTTTTAAAGTATGTATCATGGATAGTGAAAATATGTATTGTGTATATAGTTCACCCAAAATTAAAAATGTTTTATTTACATATAAACAATGATTAATGAACATACAAAGAATGCATCAAATAAGGTAAATTAAGAAGCTTACACATTTGATCGTACTTGTTTATTAATTATTATAAATAAAATAAAATGCAATATTTAATACTTTCTAAATGTATGTTGTCAGAGACAAGTACATTTGTTTAAAATTATGCATTTTTAGAAAAGTTGAATTTCTATTCTGGTTTATGAACAGTATTTTTGTTTACTGTTTATCTTATGTCTTAGAAGGAATAATTTATTGACGTATAATTACGTATAAAACGTAACTATTTTATCGTATAAAACATATAATTTTATCTGTATTTTGGTTTCTTTAAAGTGTCTTTAAAGTATCCTGTTGTATGTCGAACTGATTATATCATTAATATCAGACAATTGTGTTTAAATGCAATTTGAAAGTTATGTGCAATACATAATTCCATTCCAGTTCATTCTCTCAGCCAGAGAAGCTGATTAACCTTCCGATTCAATCTCTTACACACACGCGCACACACACACACACACACACACACACACAGAAATAAACACAACAGTCTTCACTGCGGCAGGGAGAACGGATCGATCAGTCAAGCTCTCAGATGTTTGGCTTTAGGGAGACTTGCTTTTAAACCTCTTACCTCCAGATCTCTGGAGTCCAGGAGAACCAATGGGCTCTGCTCATTTAGTTTGAAATCAAAACGTGATATTTTCAATACATTGTCAGAGACTTATTTGGAAGCTTAATTTGTAGGCTATATTTCCTGGTAGGGAAAAAAGCATTTTTCTGTGTGTGTTTTACCCTTGTACCAAACCACTGAATGAAAAGTATAGTCATTTTCCTGCAACGTTTGCCTCTAGTCTAACCAACTTCATGGAAACAGTTATACAACTTTCCAGTGAAATGCCAAAAGACATTTGTCAGCCAAATGTCACGACATGTCAAATTCCTAAACCCTCTTGGTGTGAGAAAGAGAACGAGAGTGTGTGATGTGTATTTATGGTATTTTTGCCTTTTAATAGGAACGTGTACATGCAGACTGACAGGAAATCGGGGAGAGAGGGAGAAAGAGCTTGTGATGGATTTTACCCATTGGGAACTGATTGGGTCATTGGATCATAGTGGTTTGCTATCGCTGTGATATCATTTGAGTGTCGGGTTCTCCCTTCGCGTCAGTAAACATGCCATCAGAGAAGAAATATTGATGCAAGAGGGAGGTGGAAGTTATTTTGTTTAAAGTTTATGAGAGCACATGAATACAAATAAAAAAGATGTGCACGGATAAATCATTTATAATAAATACTGCAATATTCCATGAAATTTAAGAATTTTGATTTAGTGATGACTTTTTTGTCTTGATGACTTAAATGCTACTTGCTCCACCCATCATCCCATGGCTCAGACCACAATCTCTTGAGATATTTCCCTGTGTGACAACTTGGTGGTAATGGCAGGGGAAATTTGCATTGTCACTAATAATATCACTCTCTTTTGCATATGAGCAGCAGTGGCGCAACCACATTTTAATCAGGCAGGGGCCAGCAACCAGTTCATCAACATAAAAATGACTGAAAAGCACTGGACTGTTGTAGTGCCTACAATACAACTGAATACAATAAATGTTTTATGTACTTAATTGTAATTTAGATAGTAGTGGATTAGATCAAGTAATACTGAATGAATGTGACTTTTTTTTGCTGTATCATTCCTCACCCCAGATAAATTTATAGAAAATAAGCTTGCACTGTAGCTTAGTAGTTCAACTTGTTCAGGCTGCTTCTTTCTAGTTTTCAACACCCCCTTTCGCTTGCTTTCCATTATTGCTCTTTTTTTAATACATAGATGAGACATTTAGATAACTTCATACTGTTGTTGAAGGATTAGTCAAGTCAGCCTTCATTGAATGGTACAGTGGTACCTCAAGATACGAAATTAATCCGTTCCGAGGCGGCCTTCGTATAATGAGTTTTTCGTATCTTGGAACACATTTTACATGTAAAATGACTAATCCGTTCCAAGCCCTCCAAAAACACCCCATTAAATTTCATAATAAAGCTAAATTGACCTATAAACAATGAAATAACGTAAAATGTCGAAGCTTACCTTTCGAGTGAGGCTATCTCCGAAAGTGGCGGCAGAGGAGGAGGAGGACGTATGTACGTACACTTAACTTTACGAAAACACATTAAAAAAAGTTTTGGGTGCGGAGTGGCTGAGCTAAAGCATGCCAGCACGTACGTATAGAAAATGCATGATGAGAAGAATCTCATGGCTTGGCTAGCATCAGGAACCAATGGGAGAGCAGGAGGATGGTGGCGAGTCTACTATAACTAAGATGGCGGTGTGCGGCGCGAGTTTCAAAATTGTTATGGGGCGAATCTCGGACTTTCAGAAACCTTTCGTATCTTGAAAACTTTTCGTATGTAGAGCAGTAAAATTTTTCATCTTTGCTTTCGTAACTTGGATTTTTCGTAAGTTGAGCCTTTCGTATCTTGAGGTACTAATGTATATATAATCAATGAACTCTTCTGAAATATAATCAATAAACTCAACAATTCTGAGTTTGATTCTAAGGTCTGTTTAACAAATGTGCACATTTCAATGTGATCCTTTTTCATATGTACTTTACAAGCTAACACGAGTAATGCCTACTTTCTAGTACAAATGCGTATTGCATGCATTTGTTGTACAATAAATTACAGATGAATATATCAGTTGAGTCTTATACTGGGATCTCATATAGCAGTATATTTTAGTCCGAACATTTGAGAGACATGGACTTGCATCTAGATGTAAACAAATTCATACATCCACATGCATGCAAAAATGTTACTTTAATCAGCACCTTATTTAATGATATTGCATTAACTGTTCCACTATCTCATTTATCTATTGTTCGCCATTCACCTGCTGAGGTTGAAGTGTGTGCCTGAAATGTCTCCCATGTGTTGCTGTCATAAAGAGAATCTACGTCTAAATAAACTAAATTCTTGTCAAGTAAAAAGAGACGGAGACAGCAATTGTGACCGGAGTGGCCAAAGGGGTTGCCAAGCTTATATCATTGGTCAACTCCCTAGCTCTGTCCCTGATGAGCAGACAAATGATTCTCTTTATATTTTACCTGTCATCTACAAAGCCTCAAGAATGCCCTGTTCAAGTAAGAAGCCTCTCTGTAACACAAATCATTGCATGTCGCTGATGCCGGGAAAACACAGAGAGGAGACCCATTAAATGGGGTGTTGCTTGGGTCTGCATGCCTCGTCTGTTGTGGTTTATTCAGTTGTGCGTGAAGAAGGGGTTGGGGGTCAGTCAGTATGACTTGTGCAGTGAGGAGGACGAATCTTGACCCTTAGGGCTTAGGCTTGGCTGCCTGGTAAAGTCTGTTCCAGAATCCGGTCTCCTAAACTAACTCTGAACATTTAATCATTATAGGAGTGACTGTAAAATTGAGCCCAGATCCACATTTAAGAGGAGCTATACGAGAACAGTCAGCCCTGGTCTGATTCAGATTCCAAGTGCAATCCTCAATGCATGACTGCTCTGCTCTGATGCCTGAGCGTGAAACAAATCCAGGGTTTATGTGGAAAATAAAGCACCATTAATAAAGAAATGCTAGGCATTGTGTTTGCACCAAGTCTTGAAAAATCATGCCGATTAACTCCACAACTAAAGAATATACATGCTGTGTTCTCAGGTGATTGGAAGTCACTCTGAGGTGCACATCTAATTGAAACAACATGATTTGTTACGCTAAGCTGATGCAAAATAAGGATAATGGCAGAAAATGGTGCTCAATTACTTGTCATCTCTTTTCTAGGACAGCCTTGTTTTGACAGCTTCTGCTTTCTTCTCGTACGTAAACCAATTGCTCGCTTCTTGCATAGTTGTGCGATAATTTGGACTGAGAAATGTCATTGTATGGATCATCATTCTAAGTGTTCAAGACGGTTTTCTTGTCCTTAGAATGGATAGTTCACCTAAAAATGAAAGTTTGTTTGTTGAGGAATTTCTACTTGCGTACTTTTACTCTTTTAAGTGCATTTTACACCCTCTTTGTTGGTAAATTTTACTGAAGCAATATAGCATTTAGACATGCTTTTGAAGTGTATGTTTACTTTGAGACATTTAAGTAAACAACACAATCGAATTAATGTTATACTTTGTGAGATGTTTTTTTTGTGTGTACGATAAAAAAGTGTAACGGAACCAGAAAACGGTGAATAATAGAAACATATGTATTATTCATGCCACAGTTCATGATGGGAACATTAGTATCAGAAAATTTATTATGTTTTACTTAATTTTATAACTTTGATAATCAAAGAATCATTGTAAACATAAACAATGGCAAGTATAATATACTTATAAGTTAAAGCTTTGATTTCTACAAGATACAAGAGTACTAATATAGAATTTATAAATGTTTGTCTGAATTAACTTATTGAAGCTATTAACTTATAAATATTACTTTTGTTTTTATATTATCAAATATCAGACCAATTATAAGCCCAATATGACCAAAGCATAGTTTATTTATTTGTGCATTCATAGTGTGCTCAATTGTTAACTTTATTAACTCAATTGCTAATTGTAACTATGTTATTGGGCAACTTTGCATGTGTGAATGATAGGTAACAAAAGACCAATTTGCAAAAATATATAAACAAACGAATAAACCCAGCTAAAATGCTTCACACTTCAACTCCCCATTGTTCAAACCAAATTTACGCCCATAGACGAAGATAGAATTTCCATTTTTGGCTGAACTAACCCATTAACGTTTTTTGTGGGAACATAGCTTTCCAATATTTTGGCAGTACTTGGGGTTATTTGTAGAATAAAGCCACTTGCCAACCTCAGCTGTACACTGAACAAAGCTATAATCACAGCATAGGGTAGCTTTTCAGACCTTGATGTTTATTACAAGCCATTATCCCTCATCAGTTCTAGGCCATCTTTACATTTCCTTCGTGTGAACAATGCGGTGCCATAATGTATGAACTTTCTTTTATATAACTGACTTCACCTACAAATTTTTCCACAAAGAGCTTAACAGGTTTTTTGTTTAGGAAGGTCTGCTCAGAGAAGCTCTATAGTGTATGACAGGAAGATGAGGAACCCTGGAGAAAAGATCATAATCACTCACTAAGGGTGTTGGGGAAAGTTACTTTGTAAAGTAAAGCATTACATTATTTTTTTACTCCCTTTAAAAATAACTAATTGCATTACTTAGTTACTTTTTGAGAAAAGTAATGCATTACGTTAGTAGTAATTGCGTTCTGATTTAGCATTTCTCTGATTTTATTCATTTTGAGGATCTTTTTGTGTGCAACTGAGATTAGTAAATGCTCACATTTAGTTTAGAACTACAATAACCATCATGTTTACACACTATGCCTCTGCACTTGATTTCTCTCAACATGAGGACTGGAGAGCTTTCAATAAATATGAAAACAAAGTTACTTGCATTAAATGTTTGAAAAAGCAACTGAGATATTTTGTTGTAAATTTAGAAGTTATGCATTACTGCACTAATTATTCGAAAAAAGTAGTCTGATTACGTAACTTGTGTTACTTGTAATGCGTTACCCCCAATACTGCTTCTCTATCTTTTTCTTCTACAAAGCCCTTAATGATAGGTGTGCATGCAGGAGGTGGGGCATATGTGGGTGTGGAAAGTGGGAGTCGTCGTTTGACATTCTCCGAATGTATCTTTCCTGAAAGTGCCTTAAATATCCCTCATCATTGTTGAGTAGTGTAATGATCCCGTCAGCTGGCAAAGTTGGAAATGGGGGCTGGATTACTTTTCACCTGTTTTGATTGTGCGTGTGAGTGCATACGTGTGTGTGTGTGTGTGTGTGTGTTTTGGGAGATGTTCCTGTGAGGCCCATTAGACTTGCCGGCGGCCTGGGTGAGAGAGGGGAAAATTTCTTTCCTCCAGGGGTCTGCACTCATCATCTCGCATAAAGGCCACTTAGACAGACTCTAATGCACATAGGAGGCGCTGATGGAGGGTGGTACTCAGAACAGAACTAAAGGTAGTAGGAGTTGCACTTTTATGCTCTTCTTAGGATGAGATTTTCCACTAAACTTCCCGGACCATTTTATGGTCTATTTCAGTTCTCTCTAACCCCAGTAGACGCAGTAATGAGTGTTGGCTTTTATGATTATTCTTGAGACATTTGAGTTGGATCTGAATGACCTTTCAAATCCCATAATCTTCATTCGTATCATAGTCCAGCTATTTTGTTGCCCTGCTCCTCTTGCCCTCCAACCGTTATGGAGCTCCATTTGGCCTCTGTGCATTCAGTCGATCTGTCCTAGCTTGGCTTAAGGGGGAAGCTCAGGTCCCCGCTGTTGTCACAAATGATATGTCAGAAGCACAACGAAGCCATTCGTAGGAACCATGCTGGGTCTGTATAATTTAACACGTAGCACTCTGCACTGGGCTGGTGCCAAAATGCTCAACTGCAGATCTCATCTAATCGTATTCTGCTCCACACCGCACCATGTAGTCCTTCATAATTGCCTCTTTGAAAAGGTGTTTTGTTTAGTACGATTAGTCATACCACATACGAGAGGAGATGCTTCTGTCCGTATAGAGGATCGACCGCATTTAGTTGAACCTGCCAAGAAGTTTAGGTGATATATTTGCATTGTTTGTCAATTTAGACCCTCAGATATATAGCATTAGATTAATGAATCACCGCTGAAAATGATGGGAGGGGACATGATTTAAAAATCTATATATTTAGCATTTTCTTTTTGAAACTTGCTTGATTGACAATTTTGCTTTAATAAATGCCATCTGTTTATCAGTATATGTAAATCAGTTAAAGTGAGAGATTTAGTTGCATTTTATGTTGTGATTTCACTGGACCGGAGAGCGTTCTGATGAGACATAGAAAAATGAAGTGGGCATCTGTGAACAGCTGTGTGCGGGTAGTGCTCCATACGGAACACTGCCAGCCTGCCAATGAGTGAGTCTGCCACTGACTTAAGGATAATACCTAATGTAACCATCATTAAAGTTTTTCAAAAATTAAAGGACTTTTAAGAGTTGATTCGAAGTGAAATGACCACAGATAGCTCACTGCAGCTGTTTGGATTTAGAAAAGTGATGAGAGATCACATAATCACAGATATTTAAGGGGGATTGCGATGAAAGACATACATAGGGTATAACAACACCTATGGCCCCAGTGTACTCCTCCTGTCTCCAATATCATTGTCATCATGTACAAAATGCATATATACAACTCTAAAAAAAATTAAGAAACCACTACAAAATTTGTATTTATTTATATATTCATAGATAACAGTTATTTTTAATGTTGTTAGTATATTATACAATGGAGTTCACTTATCTCGACTCACGGTTAACTCGCCAATCCTATTATGTTGACGTTTTTGAAGTGGAACCACCAAACTCCCTATTTGTCTTAGTATTTTCAATTCTTTAATGTCGATTCGTTAATGTCGCCGAAATCTAATATCTCGAGCAGGGACAAAGTCGTCCCTTCACATGGTTATTTCGTGACAAATTTCCACACCTAAGTTCCACACCCATGCGCTGAGTTTGCCTTGCATGTGGATCGCGGTTCACTCCCTGTCGTTGATCTTGTCTGAGGGATAACACGCTGTAGCATCCCACACGTTTTTTGTGATTTTGTGAGCAATCTTTGTGTTTGCATTGTTGGAGAATATAATTAAAGTTTTGTATCAAGAGTCGAAGGTGGTTTTTATTGTGGTGGTTTTACATATGCCTTTTGTTGTTAGCAAACATATACACAGTACAGTGCATGTACATTTTTTTTAGATGAATGCCGATCACTTCATCAAACAAAGACTCTCTGAAGTGAAAGCACATATCGTTCTTACTCTTCTCAAGGAGCAGCGAGTGCTGCCGTACCCCATCCCAAAGCACTCACAGGCGGCCCGGTCCTCCCAGATGCAGACAGAGCAGGAGATGTTCACTCCTCCACGTGAAAATGAATCGCGTATGTCCGGCAGTATGGGATGTCAAATGGTCTTTGTCTAAAAAATTATTAAATCACTGCACAAATATAAATCGCTGCATTTGTTTGACTCACACAGCCTCAGTCACGTACTCTCGTCCACTGTGTGTGTGTGCGCCTGTCTGTGACAAAAGCTAACTAGCTGGCTTGTTTATCATGTCTCAGTCAAAACTGTACACCCAAAAATAGAGGAAAGACTGGGAATCAAACCCTGAATTCCAAGGCTGGTTAAAGCCGTTTATTGGTGATAATACGCGGGCATACTTGTTGAGAAAGCACATTAGACAGGCAGAACGCAAGAAAGTATGCAATCTAGTACAGCCACACACGCACACACGCACGCACGCACACACGCGCACAGACACACACACACACACACACAAACACACACACAAATACATCCCTGTTTCTGACACGCGGTCTGCTCAGCACCGCTGCGGATTGAAGATCCAGGTTGTTAAAAGACGAGACGAAGCCAAATTTGTTGAGAAAGCACATTAGACAGGCAGAACACAAGAAAGTATGCAATCTAGTACAGCGTGATGACCTCACGAATATGTTATGACTGTTTACGCTGTGAGCGAAATTGTGTTTGCAATGTTGGAGAATATAATGAAAGGTTTGTATCAAGAATCGAAGTTGTTTTTTATTGTATACTGGTAAATCTCTGTTGTTAGTGCACATATACCTTTTGTTGTTTTTGAGTGAGGAGAGAGATGGCCGCTCTACCGCTGACTGTTATATAGCATAATCTACTGTTTTTATTTTCCTTCTTTTATTTGTTATGTTTGTCAGAGTGTTTTCTTTTTCCTGTTTTGTACTTGTGCTCTTTACATGTTTGAGAAGACTGTGCTGGTACGAAACCCATCTATAAAGGCTTGTGTGGCAGTTTAATCGCCTCGAGTTTTCTTTCATTTCCATTTAACATCTGGGCAGTCATCAACCATTCTGACAGCCGTTGCAAGATTTACCAGTATACGATAAAAACCACCTTTGATTCTCGATACAAACCTTTAATTATATTCTCCAACATTGCAAACACAATTTCGCTCACAGCGTAAACAGTCACAACACAGATAAACACATTCACTCATTACACAGTCATTTTGCTCTGACACAGTTCTGAATAGTATTGCACACGCGGTTACTATGGTTTGTTTACAAAGTCTAAAATGCTTTGTTGCTTTTTGCCTTTAACGGTCTGCTTGAAAACAAATGCTTCTAAGCTTCTATCAGTAACGACGTCTTTGTCGATGTCAATGTAATGTGAGAATTCCTAGACATTGAAGGCGAACTCTTGTGCCTCTTCCAAGATAGGATCTGTAAAGCTTGATTTTTTTTTTTTCCCGTGGGTTCTTCTGCGGCTGCACGGCACTGCGCCGCAAGAGTGAGTGAAGCATCATTGGAGTGAGCAACTGTACAGACCGTGTTGCATGTGCAACACAAACTCAGCGCATGTGCAGTGAACTCGGTACTATCATTAGTCACAGGGATTGAGATAACTGATGTTAAGTGGCGACTTTGTCCCTCTTTTCTGCTCGAGATATCAGGGTTCCGCAACATAAAAGAATCGACATAACCGATAAGAAAATGCTAAGAAAAATAGGGAGTTTGGCGATTCCACTTCAAAAACGTCGACATAACAGGGTTGGCAAGTTGACGAGTTCGAGATAAGTGGGTTCCACTGTGTGTGTGTGTGTGTGTGTGTGTGTGTGTGTGTGTGTGTGTGTGTATATATATATATAGAGAGAGAGAGAGAGAGCAGTTTTTCATATATATATATATATGTCAGGGTTCTGCCACATTCGGTCTAGTAGTCATTTCTTGGTTTTGTGGCAGAGCTCTGACACTACCGTTATGTCTCGTGTTTGGTGTGTGTGCGCACGGCGTCGAGGATTCGAGCCGCGCGCGCGCTTGTCTGTGACGTCTTTCGTACGAGTTATGATGTCCGGTCCCGATACTTGGGTCTGGTTCAGTTTCGGTTTTGGATCGGGATTCGGGCATTCATAACTCGTGTGTGTTAGTCCTTGTCGTGAGCTCGTGAGAACTCGTTCTTGCGAGCTCTACGTTATGTGAGTGGGCGCGGTTTCAAGCCTTGCGCGAGCCGCGCCTCCTCTCGTCCGTGTGTTTATGTTTGGCACGCGGTTCGCATCCAATCGGCCGCGTGCTTTGTGTTTTCTGTCACGCGCAGTTTGGCTGTCGCCAGCTGCACGTCGTCTTTGTCTCGTCAGTGTGTAACCCTCCCACCTTGTTTCCCTGCTTTAGTTTGATTTGTTCCCAGCTGTGTCTTATTCAATTACCGTTCCTCATGTGTGTATTTAATCCATCCGTGTCTGTTGTCTTGTGCTGGTTTATCGTCGGTTATAGGTTGTGTTCATGTTCCTGTATCAAGTGTCTAGTGTCTAGTCTCTAGTCTAGTATCAAGTTCAAGTTCAAGTTCAAGTCCAAGTCCAGTCTTGTTTTCCCCCTCGGGGTGGTTTTTGTTCAGTTTTGTTTCCATTTTGTTATTAAAAATCCCCATTCACGTCTGCATCCTTGAGTCCTCATATCTTCCTTCACCCAACCTGACAATATATATATATATATATATATATGAAAAACTGTTGTTTACCTGAGTTCAATTTCTCTAAGCCACACCCAGGCCTAATTACTGCCACTCCTATTCTCAATCACTTAAATAGGACCTGCCTGACAAAATGTAGTAGACTAAAAGATGCTGAGATTGTAAGCAATTCGAGAACAAATGAGAAAGAAAGTGATTGAGATCAATCTATCTGGGAAATGTTATAAAGCCATTTATAAAGCTTTGGAACTCCAGCAAACCACAGTGAGAGCCATTATCCACAAATGGTGAAAACACAGAACAGCAGCGAACCTTCCCAGGAGTGGCTGGCTGACCAAAATTACCCCACGAGCGCAGCAACGACTCATCCAAGTGGTCACAAGAGACCCCACAACAACATCCAAAGAACTGCTGGGCTCACAATGTACATGACTCCAGTGTAAGAAAGAGACTTGGCAAAAATGGCCTGCATGGCAGAGAAAACCACTGCTGAGCAAAAAGAACATTAAGTCTCGTGTAATTTTTGCCAGAAAAGACTTTGGAGTGGCCTAGTCAAAGTTCTGACCGGAATCCTATTGAGATGCTGTGGCATGATCTTAAAAAGGCACGAAACCCCTCCAATGTGGCTGAATTACAACAATTCTGCAAAGATGAGTGTGCCAAAATTCCTCCAAAGCATTATAAAAGACTCATTGCAAGTTATCGCAAATGCTAGATTGCACTTGTTGATGCTAAGGGTGGCACAACCAATTATTAGATTTATGTGGCAGTCACTTTTCACACAGAACCATGTAGGTTTGGATTTGATTTTCCCTTAAAAATAGCAACCTTTAAATTTTGTGTTTACTTGTGTTATATTTTATTAATATTTACATTTGTTTGATGATCTGAATCATTTAAGCGTGACAAACATGCGGAAAAAAAAAGAAATCGGGAAGGTGGCAAACTCTTTTTCACACCACTATACATATACATATACATGTACATATACATGTATGTATGTATGTATGTATGTATGTATGTATGTATGTATATGTAGACAAGTACACTACAACAGTAGTGCACAGGTGGCCTGTATACTGTAGTAGTTAAAACGCATTATGTAAAGTGGTTTGTTGAACTTCTGACTAATTGAACTTCTGGCATATTAACTTTTGGCATTGGATGTACACATTACGGACGAGCTCTGTGCATGACTTTCGGTTTCCTGGGTGATGAGAAAAGCGCTCAGTCGATCACTAATTGCAAATTCAGAGTAATTAAACCGGACCGTCGAGTACTGAGATAAGCGTTACAGATGAGCGCCGGATGGCCACCACCCTTGCTACCCGTGGCCGCGCGCCAAAGCGCAGCTGCATTAACAGACAGCCTGTGGATCCTCGCTCGTTGTATGGTGTGCGGCTGGTTGCAGGCAGTGACGCGCTGTCTCTGTCTCTCTCTCCCTCTCCCTCTCTTTCCGCGCTTCAGTCTGAATGAGCACAATCCTCGTCCTGCCACGGGCTTGCGTTCTTGAGGAATTCGTCATCAATGAAAGTGAAAGAAGACTAAACAGGAGAGGAGAACCGCAAGAATGCCGGGAGCTCAGAGGAGACAGACGATTTTTTAATGGGTGAGTTAAACATTTAATTATTTTCTTCTTTTTATTTTTCTTTGCGTTGGAGAAAACACCGTGTCTATCTATTTAATTCGTTTTAGATCGATGCATATTTTTCTTCTCACTGTGAAGCATCACGTATTCCTGTATTTTCTTCATCATCATCCGGGATTCATTATCTTTCAAAATAAAAAAAAAGTATTAAAAAAAAGTCCGATTGGAGTGTTCACAGTTACTTATGTCTTAAATAAGTACTATAAGTTGGGAAAGTGAATTAAATCTTATGTTTTTTTTATGTAGATTTAAGCCATTCAAGTAATTGCTTTTTTTTGTGGCTTCTCTTTGTTTGGAAATGATCGTGCGCGCAGGTTAAGACAACACATCTAGTAAATGCTAGAAAAGCTTTTGTTAATGACGGCATTGCTGGTGATTTTGCTATCATGTAGTTGGAGATAAACCTCATCGATTATAATGAAATGCGCTGTGATGTGTATCAGAACTTTAGTGTTTCCTCTGCGCATCGCTCCACATCTATTACGCATCTTATTAATCAAGTGATATAAACACATCAAGTCAAACGTTTCACGAAAGAGTCATGACCTTTCCTCAATTGTTCTCAGTTTACCTTCAATGTCAAAGAGTGTCAAATTATTCCGCTTCTAGTGGCATTTAAATATAGCGTCTTGGAATCCAGTTTTATGTTATATTCAGTGATGTGTGGAGACAGATTTTTGAGCATGGGTCCCGTTCATTGTAGTTGCTGAAGTAAATTTGCCACGATCTGATTGAAACCGATGATCTGTTGGTGATTACGGTTTAATAAGTGGGATCTCTATGGGCAAGCAGTGAATTTATTACTGCTAATTTTGTGCGGTGACATTTTGCGACGCGATGTGTCCAGATTCCTTCCCGCTGGTTGGATCTCGAGTAACGGGGACTTGGAGAGGCGCGCGCCCGCGTGAAAGAGAGAGGACGCGGACAGGTTCGAAAAGTGGACGCTGTAATAAGATGAAATGACGCAGTACGGCTGACGTCATCCGCGCCCAGAGTTGCATACGTAATTCTGCTACGTTTAATGTCAATTAACATTTTAATGTAAGCCTGCTTTTTGAGAATGAAAGTGGGTTAACTAGCATCCTATTGTTTAACAGAAAGGTGTGTTAGTATTATAGTTAATGTTCAATGTTATATTGGTCACATATCACCTCATGTCAAAGAAAACTGTGGATTAAAAGTGTATTTCAATAGATACTGTGGTGATAGTTATTAGTGATAGTCTACAATATTATTATTAAATAGTATGGCATTAAGTAAAAAAAAAACCTCCTCTGACCACTATAATCCATCTTTCTACATTTTCTTTCCCTGTTCTGGAAAGTCGTGGAAATGCTGTTGTGGATTATTTTTCTTTTACTACTGGAACAAATATACCAGTAAATACAGTAAGTTTAACCATTCATGGTGACTTCCGCTTCTGATAACCCCAGAAATGTGAAAAGTTTTACTAGAAATGATCTACTTGTGATGTATGTGAATACTGCGTTTGCCTGGTTGAGATTTTGTCTTGTTAATACATCTCAGTCGACCACTGAGATTGTCTTGGCAATACTCATTCCAGATCATTCATAATACATCTTTCATCATTTTCTTTCTAATCTCATTACGTTATGTATTGAAGTGGACAACTGATCAAGAGTCAACACCCTGGAGAGAAATTGATGATGTGAGGCTGTGCTGGAGTGTGTTCTGGTGTTCTGGACTTTGGTTTTATGTTTAATGTTCTGATTCTCTGTGGGGTTTCTCTCATAAATATGAATTGGCTGCCTGGTGCAGGCATTAGCGCTTGTCTGTGTGGCCCTGGACCGTGTTTAGTCGATGTTCTGTCAGGTCTGATTGTACCCAGTGGGAATGGCTCACCACCATGAATGAAACATAGTAGTTTGTAGTAGTTTTGCCATGAATGTGGTTGCGTTTTTGGTACTTTAGTTTGAATAATCTTTTGTTTTTGATGCATTTAAAATGTTTGTTGGCATGTCGCATTGATGGTGGGATAAAGATTGTCAATAATCTTAAGCCGGTGACCTGAGCTGCTTCAGTTCAAATTCATTTGCTGGTGTGACCATCCCCAAGCGCATTAGAAAATCCTCTGCTTAATAATTTTATGTTCTTTGTTTTATGCAAAGCGAAAGCTGCATAAACAGGCTCCGAACACAAAAACACACATGGATAAATACATGTGTGTTGTGTGCATCCACAGGGGAAAATTCCCTTTCTGACTGTTTGCCTTTTTCTCTTTTCCTCTCTGTCGGTTTTTCTCTCTCACACACACACACACACTCTCTCTCTGATCTTGTCTTGGTTTGCTCTCGTGCCCGTCTCTGGATTACAGCCCTGGAGACAAGCTACAGAAACAACCCACCTGTCACAGTGTTCCACCCTGGGGACTAAAGACATCCCAGGTTCAGTGGCACAGCATGGGGGAGTTTCTCTGGCCGTTTCCCCCTGTGTCTGTCTTTTTTTAGGTGTCAAAATACAAGAGATGCCCTATATGTCACTTTTTTTTCCCCTGGACAGCATCGGTGCTGAGATGCTTTAAACAAAGGTGCATTTTGATATTCTGAAAGGTCATATTTTCCACACTTGTGACTAAATGTAACTTTTATTGTTCAAAAACGTAACAATTGTTGTTCATTTATTGTGGGGGAATATCTTTATTCTGCAAGGACACAGTAAATTGATCAAAAGTGACAGTAAATACTTTTTTTTGACATTCTTGAGCACCAAAGCAAATCATTTCTGAAGTAAACACTGAAGTAATGGCTGCTGAAAATTCAGCCACAAAAAATACTATATATTTTAAATCATATTAAAACAGAAAATGTTTTGAATTGTAATACAATTTCTTGATATTACTGTTTTTACTGTATTTGTTTATCAAATAAGTGCTGCCTTGGTGAGCATGAGAGACTTCTTTCAAAAACTACAAATGTTAACAACCTCAAACCTTTAAACGGTATTGTATTTCTAAAAGTTTGAGAGGAGTGGTGTATGTAGTGATAATTTTAACTAGAATTTAATAAAGCAAATTACACCGACAAAGTTGACAACTGTGTTCTTAGGAGTTTAGTTCATGAGTTGCCATGGGAATTTACTGACCAGACCAAACAAAATCTAGTGCCTTTTTCTCTTCAGTTGTTCAGTATTCATGAGTATAGAAAATGTCTTTGGCACTGTCACCGCACCTCTCATTTTTCCTTTCACATGACTAGGCTAGAAAGGTGTTCCATTGATGTGACATGCCTTTGGAGACTTATGTTCATTCCAGCAGCCTGTTTCCAGTTGTTTCACCCTTTAACTGTGGTAGTGTCAGCAGTTCAGATCAGAACTTCAGCAATGATAGCATAATGCATTATCGGCCTGATATAAATATAGCTTATACAGCAGTCTGTTTATTAGCAAGTGGATAAATAAAAGTGACAACCGCATGTACCTGTGGGAGTGAAGCTCAAAAATGTTCATTTTCTGTGTGTGCACTATACATTGTGTATTAATAAATGTCTTGCAGTTCTATATCATGTTGAAGCTTTGGGACATATAAAAAAATATAGATACAATGAGTCGAAGCACACACAATCCATGCAGAAAAGGTGACTTGATCCCTTGAAGACACATCAGTACTCATTTTCATGTTTCATAATGATTAAAACATGGTGTCAAGTTGGAGAACCTGTTTGTCCTGCTACTTGGAATCGTTTGGAATATTCACAGGAATGAAACGGTTTACATGTTTTCTTCCTGTATTTGCATGTTTATACCAGGCCCAAACTAAATATTCTCCCACAGACTGCATCTATATGCAGATATATATGCACTTTTAAGTCTATTAGACGGATCAGTGAAACGCATCAGTGTTACTGCGCTCTGGAATCAACTCTGGGCCAAGCAATAGTTTATTAGTTCACTGTAATTGAATATGCTGAACTAATGTGCATTTACATTTTATGTATTGGCAGACATTATGCGTTATACAAAGCAACCCTGCATTCCATTCTACCAGGAGTCTGCCAGTTGTTGAAGACATTTTTATGGGAGGAAAATTAATTACGTGACAGACAAAAATATTCATGTACTCTCAGAGCAAATACTTCATTTGAATAAGTAATTTCTTTGTGAATGTTCTATGTAGTATATGTTCTACACCTGTCATGTGACCTACCAGCATCAGTTATATAGATTTTTAGTAGTGTCCATCAGATGTGATCTTCAAAATCAAAATTGTGGTTTGCACACTTTCTTATGAAGAATTCAGACATATTGTTCTCACATACTACTTAAGTATGCAAATTTGGATGCAGCCTGAGGTAAAATATTTTCGTTCCTTTTCCACTGAAACTATAAAAATGAAACCGTTTTGAAATTGCATAAAGTTGAGTAAATAGGGACAGAATTTTCATTTTTGAGTAAATTATACCTTTGCGTTCACTACGACCAAATATAAACAAAGCTAAAGTTAAAATGGCCATGTAAAAATGTATTAATTTCCTCCAAAAAGGAGGAAAGTTGTTTGTGCATTTTTGTTGATTGTGTTGTTACTAATACTAATGAATTTTGAGGTTTTTGTAAAGTTTTGGACCGTAATGACACAAAGTACTCTTCTAAAAAAACTCCTTTTTAGCCAGTGATATTTAATTATCAATAACTATTGAATCAGCATGGAAAATTGTTACTTTCAACCTTACCTTATTGATGAAGTATTGGAATTAGTGTTGTTACTATACTGGAATTTTATGTGATTGTTTAAAACATTATTTAATACCATTTTCAATAACAAAATTTAATATTTTATTAAATATAATAATTAAAATATATTTTAATATCTCATATTTTGTCCATCTATTGAAAGTCTAGGCAGTCGTTATTTTCAAGCTTCAAAAAGCACAACACATTAAAGTAATCCATATAACAAGAGTGGTTTATTCCAAATGTGCTGAAGACATGTTCACTGAATATGATGATCATATTTTAAATTACATTTTTAATTATTTATATTCATCAAGTACCATTACACTAATCTCACCTAAATGTTTGCTCACTCAATGTATTTGTGCTTTTACAATGGCATAATTATTTAGCAATTGCTCACATGCATCACAAGGAAGCTTGATTTAAAACTAAATTACATTTCCAAAAAATACAAGCAGTCAATAATAAAATAAGAACAAATAAACTCATTAAAAATGCCAGCCTAAAAACAGACAATATTATCAATATACAAATGCAATAAACTCTACTGTTTGATAAAGATTAATGAGTATCACTTCAAGACCTAATGCACGGATCTAATTTATTGTAATGCATTTTCTTTCTCAAATCCTTATTGTTTACGGTCATTTAAGTCGTAACCAACTGTGTTTACATGAATAGGCGTTTTGACATAGGCTTGTTTTTGTGTGTGTGTGAAGGTTTAAACTGCGGAAAAAAATTCTGTTTGGGACTCACAAGTTGTTTGACAGGCGACTTTATATGAAAGCTCTGGGTGTGACCGGGAAACCTGCAGGCATGATTAGAAATACCCCAAAAACCACACCGATATTCAGGTTCTGTAACATTAACACTGCCAACACTATTCAGCCGGAGAGGATTAGGAGGATTGAAGAGAATTCAACGAGTGAGTGGCAGGAGGCGGTAGAAGAGAGTCAGAATGCACAGCTGGTATCCGTTTCAATACTGCAAAAAATGGGGATTAGAACAGTGTCAGATATTTCAGTATCGATATGTTTCTAAATGATCTATGTTTTTGACAAACACTACTTTGTCTCTCCAGACCTTCAGTCCATAAATCGTTATGAGCTCCTTCACTGTGCGGTTATGATCAGCTCTCCTGAATCTGCAGCAGCAGGCACTTTCTACAGTCCAAATATCATGATATTTTTATTGGCTACCAAAATGCCAGTCAAAGGTGTGAATATTAATTCAAATTGTAAGTGTACTCATTAACAGATTGTGATTTTTACAAGTACCAAAGTAGATTACTTAGATTAATTTGTACTTAAATACAGACTTCCGGTTTGAGCATATAGCGGGCAGACGTGTGAGAAGTGGCTCTCGAAAACATTTTATTTTCTACCTCTTTTTTTTTGGCATAAAGTTTGGCACCCTTTGAGTTTATTACGTGTACATTAAGACTCAACTTTACACGAGTAAATGAGTCCAAAAAGACGTGATCGACGGCAAAAAACGACTGAAATGGACGAAGATACCACAAGTGAAGACAGCATGGCTAACGCTAACGCTTCACAAGCAAGGCCAAGCTCGGAGTTACCTGCTGATCTTGCGAAGTTACACGCGTTGCTTCTGTCGGACCTCGCACAGCAAACGGACTCCCTCCTGAAAAAAGCACTCGGCGAGACACTGGCACCAATTTCAGCATCCCTGGAACTGGTAAAATCGTCTCTTGACTTACACGAAGAACGCATTCGTGAGATGGAGGAAGGGTTAAACGGCCACAGCGACAGGATCGAGGCTATCGAAACGACATGCACCGCACTTCTAGCTGAGAACCAGAGGCTGAAAAACAAAGTGGATGATCTGGAAAATCGCTCCCGTAGGTCCAATCTGCGAGTCGTCGGTATCCCGGAGCATGTGGAGGGGCCAGACACAATCAAGTTCATGACTGATTTTTTCGAGGAAGTGCTGGGTAAAGACTTCTTTCCGCACCCCCTCATTATCTCCCGTGCACACCGAGTGGGACCCAAGCCGACCGCCGATTCCGGCGCCGGCTCCAAACGGCCGAGGATATTCCTGGTTCTCTTCCACGCCTTCCAAAACAAACATCGCATAATAACGAGGAAACGAGAGCAGCTGTTATTTAGGGGCCATAAGGTATTTTTCCACGAGGATGTCAGCGCGGAACTTGGGAAGAAACAAGCCGCCTTTAAAGAAGTGAAATCCCTCCTGTACAAGAAGAACGTCAGGTTCGCTCTCATCTATCCCGCTCGGCTTCGCAGGTGTGCCAAATAGATAATTGTATATAGGTAGAACACAAATCACTCACTGAGAGAGGAGCCACTCTCAGGTTAGGGTAGGAGTTATAGACTACGCTGGATTTCTTGGAAGTTTTTCATTTGGGAATTCCTGCGGTTTTCTTCGTTTGGGGAAGAAAATCTAGGTTTGGGGTGTTCAGGGGTTTTTTCATTCTTTTTCTTTTTTTACTTTTCTTTTTCTTTTTATTATTATTCCAACTTAAGTTTAATGAGAAATGGGGAACATTCTGTTTACATGATAAACATCTTAGACGTCTTCTATGATAAATAATGCAGGGGGTATAAATCCAGTAGGGGGAGCTCCAGTTAGGTTTCTGTCCTGGAATGTTAAAGGGTTAAATGGTCCTGTGAAACGTACTAGGGTTTTTTCCCATCTTAAACAACTGAAAACTGATGTTTTGTTTCTACAGGAGACACATTTACGGTTAGAAGATCACAACAGACTCCGTAAAGCATGGGTTAATCATATCTTCCATTCCAAATTTAATAGTAGATCACGAGGGGTGGCAATTTTGATTAATAAACGAATTCAGTTTTCACTAAATGCAATAATGACAGACCCCAATGGTCGATATGTCATTGTCTCAGGCCTCCTATTTCAAACACCAGTTCTCTTAGTAAATGTGTATGCCCCTAACTGGGACGATACTGAATTTGCCAATAAGCTTCTGTCATCTCTCCCTAATTTAGATACACATAGATTGATCCTTGCAGGCGATCTTAATTGTACAATGGACCCCTTGCTTGATAAATCTAGCCCTAAATCTACCTCTCCATCTGCAATGTCAAGGGTCTTCTCAGACTTTATGAGACTAAATGGCTGCCAAGACCCATGGAGGTTTCAAAATCCAACCTCCAAACAATTCTCTTTCTTTTCTCATGTCCACCAGTCTTTCTCAAGAATAGATTACTTTTTTATAGATAGCTTTTTTGTACCTGCAGTGAAATCGGTTGAATATTTGTCCATCATAATTTCAGATCATGCACCACTTATCTTAGACCTTTGTTTCACTCTGAATGTTAGAGAACAATCCTTCTGGAGACTTAATTCCCTGCTGCTTTCAAATGAGAAATTTTGCGAACATGTGTCTACTAATATAGATACTTTTCTAGAAGTAAACAAGAAGGAAGGTATATCATATTCCCTACTTTGGGAAACCTTAAAAGCGTACTTAAGGGGACAAATTATCTCCTACGTAGCACATGTCAATAGGGAGCGTCGCAAACAAATAGAAGACCTGACTGATTTAATTTTTAAGTTAGACCGCAAATATTCGGAAAGCCCCTCCCCAGAATTATATAAAGAACGGATAGCTTTACAGTCTAAGCTTAATCTTCTATCCACCAACCAAGCTGAATACTTATTAACGAGGACCCGAGGCACTTACTACGAGTATGGTGAAAAAGCCAGTCGATTGCTAGCTCATCAGCTGAAACGTCAGGCTGCTTCACGGCTCATACCCCAAGTGAGAGATCAAGATCAAAATATAGTCACCAACCCAAAGGAAATCAATAATACTTTTGCTACATTTTACTCTACACTTTACACGTCTGAATTCCCATCAGATGTTACGAATATGAACAGTTTCTTAGATAATTTAGAATTGCCTACTATTGAGCCGGGAGACAGGGAAGAGTTAGAGCGACCTCTCACACAGTTAGAGATCACTACCGCCATCGGAGACATGCGAACTGGGAAATCGCCAGGACCTGACGGTTATCCTCCCGAATTTTTTAAGAAATTTAAAGATAAACTTGTTCCTCTTATGCTAGAAGTATTTAATGAATCATTGGGAAACGGTTACTTGCCCCCAACCCTCACACAAGCTAAGATTACACTACTCCTCAAAAAGGATAAGGACCCTACCAACAGTGGCTCTTACCGGCCTATTTCCCTCCTAAACGTTGACATAAAAATTTTAGCCAAGGTGATGGCACATCGTTTAGAATCCGTTCTCCCTAAAGTCATCTCTGAGGACCAGACTGGTTTTATAAAGGGTCGTCACTCTTTTTCAAATATTCGACGGCTTGCTAATGTGATCTACTCCCCCGGTCCGTCTTCGACTGCAGAAGCTGTAATTTCTCTGGATGCAGAGAAAGCCTTTGATCGGGTAGAATGGAAGTACTTGTTTTCTGTATTAGAAAGGTTTGGGTTCGGGGACGTGTTTTTGGCATGGATTCGTCTGCTTTATTCGTCCCCACAGGCATGTATTCAAACTAACCAATCCCTTTCCAATTTTTTCCCCTTGTCACGTGGGACACGTCAAGGATGTCCTCTATCCCCGCTCCTATTTGCAGTGGCAATCGAACCTCTTTCGCTTGCTTTAAAGTCGTCATCTGTGTTACGGGGGATTAGGCGCGGGACTGAGGAGCATCGCGTCTCACTGTATGCGGACGATCTCTTGATTTATATAAGCAATTTAGAAACCAGCGTCCCTGAGATTGTATCACTACTGAACAATTTTGGGTCTTTTTCTGGCTACAAACTTAATTACCAGAAAAGTGAATGTTTTCCCATTAATGATTCGGCAAGGCAAATTAAACAAGAAGCAGTCCCCTTCCACTTAACATACTCTGGTTTCAAATATCTTGGAATAAACATTACGCGTTCCTTCACCTCTCTTCTGGGGGCTAATTTTACACCTCTAGTTAACCAAATGAAAGCTGACTTTCAAAGGTGGAGCAGTTTGCCTCTGACTATAGCAGGGAGGGTACAATCAGTGAAGATGAACGTACTCCCAAAGTACCTGTATTTGTTTCAATGTCTACCGTTATTCCTGACAAAATCATTTTTTAAAGCAGTTAATACATCCATTACCTCCTTCATCTGGAAGAATAAAGTTCCAAGAGTTAACAAACGCTTACTTCAGAGGGGTCGCGATGTGGGGGGACTAGCTCTCCCCAGTTTTATTCACTACTACTGGGCAGCTAACCTGCAGAAAATTTTATTTTGGCTCCATGTGCCAGACGCCGACTGGTGTACGCTTGAGGCACACTCTTGTCACTCGTCGTCCCTCCCTGCTTTGGTGTACTCCTCCCTGCCCACAAAGTGGTCCAAGTTTACCTCTAATCCCATAGTACTGTCCACCCTTAAAATCTGGGGCCAGTTCCGAAACCATTATAAATTCACCTTTCCCTCCCCCCTAGGCCCTATCTGTAAGAATCATCTATTTCCAGCATCCTCTCTTGACTCAACATTCACTCAGTGGGACAGGAAGCAGCTTTCCTGTTTTAAGAGCTTGTACTGTGAAGAAGGGTTCGATAGTTTTGACAATATATGCCAGAAATATGATCTTTCACGCAATAACTTTTTTAGATATCTCCAAATACGCCACTGTGTTAAAGCACTGTTCCCCCTCTTTCCCGGTCCTCCCTATTGAAGCAGCATGGGAGGAAATGACCCTTTTCCGTCCGAAAAAAGGACTGATATCACGGCTATATTCTCAGCTAATGTCTCTTGAAAGTCATGACCTTTCAAAAATTAAGAACGGCTGGGAAGGCGAGTTGATGGTTGAGCTGTCAGAGAGAAACTGGGAAGAGGCACTACAAAGGATTAACTCTTCTTCATCCTGTGCACGCTTGGGACTCATTCAGTTTAAAGTGGTGCATAGGGCTCATTTCAGTAGGGCCAGGTTAGCAGCTATATACCCAGGAACGGATGGGAGTTGTAACAGATGCTCCCTCTCTCCAGCTGATTTAACACACAGTTTTTGGTTGTGTCCCCGTCTAAATCAATACTGGTCATCTGTTTTTCAAACTTTATCCGAAGTCATAAAAATTAAAATTAACCCCTGCCCGCTAATTGCAATATTTGGCATTTCAGATGAGAGCTTAACCTTAACCCAGGATCAATCGGACATCATTGCTTTTACATCACTTCTAGCCCGTCGTAGAATCTTATTAGTTTGGACATCCGCTACTCCACCAGCGGTGGCCGAATGGTTAAGGGATGTTTTATATTTTCTTAAACTAGAAAAAGTTAAATTCACGTTGAAAGGGTCAGTTCAGAAATTTTACTCAAAATGGCAGCCTTTTGTGACATATTTTGAGAATCTTAAAGTATTGCCTGAAGTATGAGGTACCTTTTTATTTTATATTCTTTTCTTTTTTCCTAGGGGAAGGGGGGGTTTAATCAAATCAGTGTGCAGCTACCTCCATGGGGTAGGAATTGAGTAGCCTGATCAACAATGGTGGAAATAATTATGTAACATACTAAATGGAGGATAGAGGAAGGGAGAAGAGGGGGAAAAGAAAAGAAAAAGGGAAGGTGTTCTCCCAGAATGTGATTAAATATAATTGTGAATAATATATTTTTTATTTATTTATTTTTTTTTTTATTTTTTTTTTTTTTTAATTATTATCATTTTTGCTGTTGTTGTTGATGTGGTTGTTGTTCCCTGTCAAGGGAACTCGCACTGCGTCGAGACGCGATTGGGAACCTTTCAGTTTATATGTCTCTTGAAGCACAATCAAACTCAGGTGCGGGAGTGTACGTCGCCGTGATGACGTCATCACGTCATGACCCGGGAGTATAAAGGCACGTCACGACCCGGAAGCGGGTTAGCTTTCAGTGTCTTCACAGCGCTCTAAGCTCAACGTGTGTGTGTATTGCAGACCTGTGTGTGATTCAGCCCAAGTCTAGTTTAAAAGAAAAGGGATTTCACTGTGTGTCTGTTGGAGTGTTTGTAGAAAAAATGGCGGAGCAAGTTTTTCGGCGCTGTGTTACCCCTTGTCCCCGGTTTCTTTCGGGAAGGGATACACACGCCTTATGTGTAGCTTGCATGGGAGAGGAGCATGCACGATCAGCGCTCGAGGGCACTGATTGTGCAGACTGTTTGCAAATGAGTTTGCGAACACTCCGATCCCGCCTGGCAGTTTTCGAGGAAACTGCCCGGGCTAGCGGCCCTCGTGGTTCCGGTCCCGCTGCGGCTGAGGCCCAGCGGCGGCTGCGATCATGGGGGTCGCAGATGGATCTATCAGAGGGGTCGGAGACGGGCTTTGCCTTTTCTCCGCCTTTACCTGGCAGATCTAGCCCCGTTAGGGAGCCGGAAGCACGCCCTGTGGCGGTTTCTTCCGACCCTGACGAGGCGATACTGCAGCTATCCAGTTCCGAGGAACTGGATGTTGTTAGTATCGACGCTGATGAGGAGGTTCCGCCAGCCCCCTCACCAGCGTCAGATGAGTTGCTGGAGGTGGTGACTCGCGCCACCGCTAGGCTGGGCCTCGAGTGGCCGGCTGAGCGGACGCATGCTCGTCCAAAGAGCAGGCTGGACGAGCGCTTTTTGCCGTCCAGAGCACCACCTCAGCGCCGGTGTCTGCCTTTCTTCCCCGACCTCCACACTGAGGTGTCGAGGTCCTGGAATAGGCCCGCCTCCCACAGGGTGCATAACAGCGAGACCGCTGTTTATGCCTCCCTAGTGGGAGCTAAAGATCGCGGATACGGGGCAATGCCTAGAGTAGAGGAGTCCTTGGCTAATCATTTGGCTCCTCACTCACCGCAGCCCCTAAAGGCACCGGTGCTCCCCACCAAACCTCTCAGGGTTACGTCATCGTTGGTGGGGCGAGCTTACTCATCGGCTGGTCAGGCTGCAGCATGCCTCCACACCTCTTCCATGCTGCAGGCCTACCAGGCGGAACTCCTCGCAGATCTTGACGAGGAGGGAGGTATTGGGCCAGAAGCAGTCGCAGAACTGCGGAGGGCGACGGATCTTTCTCTCCGGGCTGCTAGGGAGACGGCCGCCTCTATTGGCCGATCTATGGCAGCCCTAGTAGCTACGGAGAGACATTTGTGGCTGAATCTGACTACCCTCAGCCAAAAGGATAAGAACATCCTCCTGGACGCCCCTCTGACGCCTCCTGGCCTCTTCGGCGATGCGGTTAAGCTAGCCGTCGAGAGGTTTCAGGAGGCTGCTAAGCAGGAGGCGGCGTTCAAAAAGATCCTTCCACGCCGCCCTCAAGGTTCGCAAGCAAGAGCGTTCCATCCTCAGCCCAGTACCTCCTCATACCGCGCTGGGCAGAAGCTGAGTGTTGCGACTCGTCAGCCCCCCCCGAAAAAGAAGGGGAGGGCTTCGGGTCAGCAACCTCAGCCTCAGCCTTCTGGCCGGCAGACCGACCTGAGGGTCGTTCTGCAGGGCAAGAAGGCTAAAAGTAAGAGGCCCTGACATTCATGGTGTCAGGCCTCGCAGGGAGCCCCCCGTTGGTCCACCAGCCTGCCAACGCCCTGCGGTGGCCCCTGTGGATCTGGTTTCTCGAGAGAGCCAGTCCGATCAGGGACCAGGTGGTCTACCCCAGTTGTCACCCCGGCAGGGTGCACTGGGCAGATTGCCCCCTCTAAGGAGGGTCCTAGAGCATCCACTCCAGGTCCAGCGGCCTGGAGTGGAAACCCGAACAGAGACTGGTCTCGAGAGACTGGTACCCCTAGTAGAGTTCCTGGCGGCGTGGACACGTCTGCCAGGCATTTCTCAGTGGGTCCTGCGCACTATTCATGTGGGTTACACTATCCAGTTTCGGTCGAACCCTCCCAAGTTCGCGGGGGTTCTTCGGACAGAGGTAGACCCTGGGCAGGCTCGGGTTTTGGAACAAGAAGTCGAATCATTGCTGAGGAAAGAGGCCATAGAGTATGTACCTCTCTCAGCCACAGATTCGGGCTTTTACAGCCGCTACTTCATAGTTCCGAAGAAGGATGGAGGTATGCGTCCTATTCTAGACCTTCGCCTGTTGAACAAGACTGTCAGGCGCCTGAAGTTCAGAATGTTGACTTTGAAACAGATCGTATCCCAAATCAAGTCCGAGGATTGGTTTGTGACGATAGATCTCAAAGACGCATATTTCCATATCTCCATCCTTCCTCAACATCGGAAGTTTCTCAGGTTCGCCTTTGGGGGCAAGGCTTACCAATACCGAGTACTTCCATTCGGCCTAGCGCTATCCCCTCGCACCTTCACCAAATGCATGGACGCAGCGCTCGCCCCGCTGCGGTCCACTGGTATCCGTGTACTGAACTACATCGACGATTGGTTGATTTTGGCTCAGACACAAGAATTAGCGGTCCGGCATCGAGATGTCGTACTCGCGCATATGAAGGAGCTGGGGCTGAGACTCAATGCCAAGAAGAGTATCCTCTCTCCTGTGCAGAGGACAACCTTCCTAGGCGTTGTTTGGGACTCGGCGTCAATGTCTGCACGGCTATCCCCCGTGCGCATTGCCGCCGTTCTGTCCTTAGTCCAGGATATCAAGCTAGGCCAGCTGCTCACTGTCAAGCACTTCCAGAGAGTGCTGGGGCTCATGGCGGCAGCGTCCAGTGTTATCCCACTCGGCCTGCTCCACATGAGACCCCTGCAGTGGTGGCTGAAGACCAGAGGGTTTTCCCCGAGGGGCAACCCCTTCCGTCTGATCAAGGTGTCAAGGCGCTGCCTTCGAGCCTTGCATCCGTGGAAGCAGAACTGGTTTTTGTCCCAGAAGCTCGCACTGGGAGCTATCTGTCACCGCGTCATGCTGTCGACAGATGCGTCCCGCGCGGGCTGGGGGGCGGTCCTGAGGGACCGCTCGGCCAGGGGTCTATGGGACGGGCACCACCTCTCCTGGCATATCAACGCCTTGGAGATGATGGCTGTCCGGATGGCGCTACGGGCGTTTCTCCCCGACCTCAGAGGCCGTCATGTAGTAGTACGGACCGACAATACGTCGGTGGTCTCCTACATAAATCACCAGGGAGGTCTCCGGTCTCGTCGACTTTCCAAGTTGGCGATCAGGATCCTCCTCTGGGCCCAGAGGGAACTGCTCTCTCTTCGAGCGGTATATATCCCGGGGGCCCAGAACCTGGGGGCAGACTTCCTGTCGAGGCAGGGGCCGAGGCCCGGGGAATGGCGACTCCACTCTCAGGTGGTGGAGCAGATTTGGGAGAGATTCGGCCAGGCTCAAGTGGATCTGTTTGCGTCTCGAGAGACGACTCACTGCCCACTCTGGTTCTCCCTTTATCTTCCAGCGCCTCTCGGCCTGGACGCCATGAGGCAAGGGTGGCCAAATCTACCCCTGTATGCCTTTCCCCCCGTAGCTCTGCTCCCAGGGGTTCTGGAGAAGGTTCGCCGGGAGAAGGTCCGTCTCACTCTAGTTGCCCCGCGCTGGCCGGGCAGGGTGTGGTTTTCGGACCTGGTGTCCCTCCTAGACGGCTCTCCGTGGGAGATTCCGGTCAGGAGGGACCTCCTGTCCCAGGCTCAGGGGAGGATTTTCCATCCTCACCCAGAACTGTGGAAACTGTGGGTCTGGCCCCTGAGGGGGCCCAGCTCATAGAGTCTGGTCTCTCAGCCGAGGTTGTAGAGACCATTCTCCACTCCAGAGCCCCGTCCACGAGGAAACTGTACGCTCAGAAGTGGAAGATTTTCACTTCTTGGTGTTGCGAAAAGCAGCTGAACCCAGTTACCTGCCAGGTTGGCACCGTGCTGGAGTTCCTGCAAGAAAGGTTCGCAGCAGGGCTGTCCCCCTCCACACTAAAGGTTTACGTGGCTGCCATAGCTGCTTACCACGTACCTTTGAGTGGTGCCGCTTTGGGCAGGGACCCCCTCATAGTTCGTTTCCTACGTGGCACTCAGAGGCTGAGGCCTGTAGTACGTTCAAGGGTGCCTCCTTGGGACCTGTCCCTGGTGCTCCAGGCCTTGTCCCAGGCTCCCTTCGAACCGCTGGATGAGATTTCAGACAAGCACCTTACTCTTAAAACTCTCTTTCTTCTCGCCATTTCTTCCCTCAAGAGGATTGGTGACATGCAGGCCCTCTCCGTGGCCCCTTCATGTTTAGAGTTTGCGCCCGGCTTGGCTAAAGCTTTCCTCTATCCCAAGCCGGGTTATGTACCTAAAGTGCTGTCTAGTCCTATGCGCCATATAGTGCTACAGGCTCTCTGTCCTCCTCCATTCACTGATCATGACCAGGAGTTAAAGAACAGGGTTTGTCCAGTGCGAGCACTGGACGCCTACGTCCACAGAACTGCTACGTGGCGTAGGTCAGACCAAATCTTTGTCTGTTTTGGGGCCCCCAGGGGCTCCCCTGCTTCTAAACCTACTATGAGCAGATGGATTTCAGAGTCTATTTCTCTAGCTTATGAGCTGGCAGGACAGCAGTGTCCACTGTCTGTCCGAGCTCATTCTACTCGGAGCATGGCTGCCTCGAAAACCTTTTTCGCAGGGGCTTCCCTCGCGGACATTTGTGATGCGGCTGGCTGGTCCTCACCGCATACCTTTATTAGGTTCTACCAGTTAGACCTAAACCCCGCCTTGGGATCATTGGCGTTATCGTAGTGAGCTACGTTTCGCTTGGCATACCCCGTACGCTGAGGCGGCGTGGGTATTCCTCGTTCCCAATCGCGTCTCGACGCAGTGCGAGTTCCCTTGACAGGGAACGTCTCAGGTTACGTACGTAACCATAGTTCCCTAAGAGGGAACGAGACACTGCGTCTTGCAGCCTCAGCTCCTAGGCATGCCGGCCTGTTCAGACACTGTTCAAGCTAACCCGCTTCCGGGTCGTGACGTGCCTTTATACTCCCGGGTCATGACGTGATGACGTCATCACGGCGACGTACACTCCCGCACCTGAGTTTGATTGTGCTTCAAGAGACATATAAACTGAAAGGTTCCCAATCGCGTCTCGACGCAGTGTCTCGTTCCCTCTTAGGGAACTATGGTTACGTACGTAACCTGAGACGTTTTCTTTGGGGGGGGGGGGGGGGGGGTGTTCTAACCGTTTAAGATAAAATGAAACTGGAGAGCTGTTTTACTTCCTGTAACATGTTACATCTTTGATCCTCCAATAAAAAAAAATAATAATAAAAAAAAAAAAAAAATACAAGTAAAATTGCAGACTTAAAAATATACTCCTCAGCACATGTACACTTTCTAAATTGCAGTTGACTTGCAGGTCAATGAGAGATAGATCATTAATGTGATTAATTTAATAAAGACAGGGAAATTATACTGGTGGATGTGTAATCATTATCCTAAATAATGCTTTATTCGCATATATTACCTTAAAGGAATCCAAAACTAACTAGATTATTTTCTTATTGTGCTGTTTGAATTATGTTGCGGAATACTTTTTTGTGAAGTATTTTGTTACAGTAATGGAATAAAGCGCGCCCAGCCCTGATGACAAACGGTATTCCCAAGTTTTACCTACTCGTATAAATTTAGTTTAGAAACAACTCATACAAAAATCACAGAAAATCCTCTCAGCAACGAGAACAAAAATACACGAAAAACTACCGTGATTAAATTTCCATGTTTTAATGTAGCAGATGCCTCATTTACAATACACCAAACAATAAGATTCCATGTATTTAAAGCTATGTAAAGCTCTAGAGTGCTATTACTTACTAATTAATCATAGTTTCTTTTTAATTAATTGTGGTTTCTTTGTAGTAAATAGTTAGGAGTGTCATTTTAGTTATTAGAATGCTAATATTGCGACACTTCTTTGTTTCTGTGGTTAGTCACTAATGATGGAACACTAGTCTAAGTCTAAAGTGTTACCAGAGAGTAAAATTTTAATTACAGACACGTTTAGTATTTGCAGACTTTGAGTGGATAATTTCTATTCTTTGTAGCTCAGTAGTATGCTTAAAAGTACTGCAGATTACCTTTTTTGTTGTTTCTTAATGTCTCTTTTGGTTAATTTCAAAATGTGCATGACACGTTAGACTAAACAATGACCTTAACTATGTTCTTTTTCTATGTTCTATTTTCATTATGTTCTAATTTTAAATCTGGACATTCTGTTTCCATAGTACTTACTGGAAATACTTCAGCTGGTGTCAACAGCAATTCCTCATATGCATTCTGTCGGTCTCTGACTGTGCGGGTTGAAGCTCCAACTGTGGAAAAACACACAGACCTTTGCATGTGGCTTTGGACCCTGCATGTACAAAACGTGTCGGACTTATATTCAGAAGGCTGTGTGTTGTATGAATTGTTGTCTATCACCTGGAACGCATATGACTCGGACCACAGTGCTGCCCACCGCGGGTATTCACACTATTGCCATTTACAGAGCACACACACACATTAGAATCTGATTGATTTGTGTTGTCAGTGCTGAATTGATCTAACAAAGATAAAATAATTTATTATCAATACAGACCGAAGCAAGTAGGAGTTTTTTTTTTTAAATGAGCAAAAGGTTTTAAAGCAAGAAAAATATTAATGTAAATTAATGAATGAATACACACACACACACACGTGTATATATATATATATATATATATATATATATATATATACACCACATCAGTACCCATTCATTACAATCCATGTTGAAATAAATCCTTGCTGAATCCAATTGGTTTGTCTGTTTCGGCTGGTTTAAGATGGTCTCTCAAACAGACCAACTGAGAAGTGATCAAAACTCTTCAAAAACTAGATGGAAGACTAGATAAGACTAGGAAACAAGTTTAGACTTTTAATATGGTTTTTCCAACATAGCTATCCCTTTATGTTGTCTGAAACATGCTTTCAGCCAACAAAATGCATTGTCACGATAGACAAACGTCATATTACACACACAACAAAGCCTCTGTATTACATTGAGTGTCCCAGTAGTCGTAAAAATGCAAGTATATTTAATTTATGAAGCAGAAAATTCTTAATACCCATAACTTTGTGAAGCGTGGAACAGGGCCAAGTCGAGTTATTATTTTTATTGTGCATGGCTACAGTCATCGGTGGTGTCCAGACACTTTGTAAAAGTTTCCGAAAACAAGCTCCTCCACAAAAGGGCTCTGAATGTACAAGGTTCAAGAAACAAGCACCAGATCTCATTAGAAAGAGCATTCCAACATTTTGTAGAATGTGAGTGGTGTTGCAAACATTGTTGCCACTATTTTTAGAGGGGTTGCCAGGGCGTTACTATGTGTTTTTTTGTTTTGTTTTTATTGGATTTAAGTGTGTTGCTTTGTGTTTACCTACAAGCCCAAGTCATAAAAGAAAACCATAAAGTCTCTATGATATGACTAATTTTCTTCCTGCAGTGTCCTTCCTGTTGCTCAAACGGATTATGGTGCTAGCAATGATAACATCAAGGGTTTGATTCCTCCCTGCGTTGAATGCAATGTAAATCGTGGATAAAAGCATCTGCAGAATCCATAAAAAAAAATAAAATAAAAATAAATAAAAATATATATATATACACAAGTATTTATTTGCCCATTAGATCCTCCAGGAACTGGAAATAGTATGTTGTTATGTGCCAAAGTTTAAGAATGAGTAAAGTATGAATAAAGTACTTCAAGTGTAAGCAATATTGTTGCCTTGCTAACAGCAACTGAAATAATATTGACCATGTTAGATATTTTGGAAATTTGGAGTCAGGTGTCAGTTTAGAGGTCATGATTTCTGGGGTGTTTGTGTGTTCATACGTCTGTGCGCACATTGTCCCAAATAGAAAAAGTTTCTTCCTATGACATTGAGAAACCCCGTGGATCAGGGTGTCGGAAGGAGGCTTTAAAAAACCTCTCAGACTATTACAGGAGGTGTGAGCCATTCAAACATCTATCCTCCCACACAAGTGCTTTCAATTCTGTACCATCCTTCCCCCCTGCAGCCGTCCTCTTTTTACCTCTTTTCTGGTTTCACTCTCTTATACCCATGCTATCTTTTTACGAATTTTAGATCTTTTTAGAGTTGAGCCACTAAGCAAAACATTTTTCACACACAGTGACAGGCACACAAACACTTTCTATTCAGTAAATTAATTGAGTAGATTTGAGTGGACTTAATCCAGACGATTTGCAGTTCATAGCTACGGTTTGAAGTTCGGATTCTGTGCAGATTAATCATCATTTGAATGTAAATGTGATGCCCTCCTAATGTAAATTCAATTTCACCATGAGCAAGGCTGAATTATCCTCAGTGGCCAACTCCTTTTAATAACGTTCTAATTTATGGCTGAAATACTCAATGTGGTAATGGAAAAATTACTTAATTTTCTTTTTAGAGTTTTCTCCATATTATTTATTTTAAATAAATCTTTAAAAAAAAATTTAAACCATAGTTTTAGTACAGTGATTTTTTTTAAACATTAAGCTTTGTACCATTGAATAATAGTGAGTTTACATTTACAATTTATAATTTTAATTGATGTGTAACGCAGGGTCAATGGGATGGAAGGAAGAAGGCAAGGATTGGTGGTTGGTGAGGCTCGTGCTTTTTATTTTTAATCCTTTAACACAGGTTTGTACTCTCCGTGCTCACAACAGTGTTCAATAATTTACTCAGGTCAGTCGTATATACACAGACCGATACAATCACCATTCCTCTGGTTCTTTTTAACCAGTAGCCAGGTTTGCACGAGTCCTCAACTCCTCTCTCTCCACTTCCTCTTTCCAGGACGGCTTTTTATCCGGTCTCTCCATGCCAATTACTGCAAGCAGAGACAGGTGTTCATTATTTCCCACTTGACCTACTTACACCCCGCTCGTCTCCTGTCGCTCTCTTCCACTGCAGACCTCCCTAAACCACATACCCTACTGCCCGAATCAGGCTGGAGAGGAAGTCAGCCACAGCAAGCCTGTGGATCACCTTTAACTAAGGGCTGAGGTGCCAGATACCAGTGGGTAATCCATGTGTTGGTATGCTTCATGCGGTTGAGCCACTGCGGGGCGTTTGATCCAAATAAAGGGTGAAAACTCACTCCAGGAGGTAATAGCAGAGGATGAGGCCCATATGATGGCTAAGCATTCCTTTTCAATGGTGCTGTACATCGCCTCTCTCTTAGAGAGCTTACGACTGATACACCGGCCACTACTCTCTCTCCACCTCATGGGCAGGACTGCCCCCAGCCCCCTATCCGATGCATTAGTCTGCAACATGAAGGGAAGAGAAAAGTGAGGAGGGTGTAGTAATGGTCCACCACACAGACACAGCAACATCTACTGGACCGGATCTGGTGCTCTTTAGTGAGGTCAGTCAGTGGGCAGGTGAGGTCTTTGCACAAATCTTCTGTAAAATCAGCCCCAGGAACCCCTCAGCCCCAGGAACTGCCTCACTTCCTTTTTGGTCTTGGGCCTCTGATGGGTTGCAGCTTATCCATGAGGTGCTAAAAAGGAACCAGGGCCCTGAACAACCCAAAAGGAAGCGTAATGAATTGGTGTAATCCAAATGGTGTAGTGAAGGCTGTTTATTCTTTGGAAATTGGTGATAAGGGGATTTAACAATAACTTTTTTTAAAGTCCAGTGTTGAATAAAATTGAGTTGTAACCAGCCGATCAAGCAATTCATTAATCCGTGGCATCAGTTTCCAAAATTAGCGGATGTCAGCGGTGTGGATTAACTGTGACCTCTACACTATGCTTTTATCACCTAAATTAGATACTGGTGGACAAGGTGCTGGTGGATATTTCACCACGTCCCCGTGCACACCGTACCTGAACTATGCGGCTCTTATCCAATGCCCCAGGCTGAATCGGGCTTTGATGAATGGAGATTTGGTTGCAACTCGAATCCACCAATGCCCAAAAAGTAGTCCCCTTTACACTCACAAGTATTTGGTTCAGGCTTGATCAGGGGCAGCCTTTGGTGCATTCGGGACCCGGATCAGGGTCCCCACCTCCATCACCACCTATCAAGTGACCCGGGCCCCTGCAACACAAACAGGCTGGCCCAGGGTCAAGGGATTTATGTGGGAAGAGCAGGAACCAGGAAGCAGAGGACAGACTGGTGTAGACTGACCCTGAAGACCTCGAAGGCCAACGGGAGGGCCTGCCAGGCCAGGCTGGATTGGAACCTGAGAGAGGGGACAAGATGTGAACCAGAGTTAAAAGGAGAGAGAGACAAAGGGGAGGGGAGAGAGAGAGAGCAACTATTAGGATGGGTTCACCAACCCTAGGCACGTCACCATGTGGTCTGCCAGTTGGATGGCGGGTGACGGCACTGGACCCACTCTGCCATTTTCCTGGGGAGCTGAGTGATGAACTGTTCCAGTACCACCGGGCTGACAATCTGCCAGATGTTGTTTTCACCACCAACATCCATCTGTGGGCATGAGTCCTGGAGCTGCTGATGTTGCTCTGGGATTTGGCCGACCCTCTGTAGGATGGCTCTCTTCAGGTCATCATAAACCAGGAGGTTCTGAACTGGATGCTGCCAGGCAGCAACTTGCACCTACCCCGAGAGCAGTCGGATGAGGCGTACTAGCTAGTGCTTGTGGCCCTTCACAGGACTCTACAGTCTGTTTGAACAGGTAAATTAAGGTATCTGGGTCGTCCTGCAGGGCCGTCTTCCAATAGGCTACATGATTGGGTGTAGCCAGGACTGGTGGGGGAGCCCCCCCTGCCCGAACATCCTGGTCCATGGAGCTCTGGAAGAGCTTGTGGCCCTCCTGCTGTTTCTGAATGAGGGCGTAGAACCGATGCTTCTGGTCATCCCTGGTGAGTCTCACAAGCGACTTGATGACATCTGCAAATGGCGTTCCCGACAAGGACTGCATGGAGTCGACGTTCCTCTTTCCTTCCCAGATTTTGGCACCAGTGTAACACAGGATTAATGGAAAGGAAGGAAGAAGCCAAGTGTTGGCTCGTCCTTTTCATTTTTAATCCTTTAAGACAGGTTCTCTCCGCACTTACAAAAAAACAGTTCAGTAATTTACTCAGTTCAGTCGTACACACACAGTCCGATACAATCACCGTTTCTATGGTTATCTTTAACCAGTCGCCAGGCTTGCACGGGTCCTCCACTACTCTCTCTCTTCACTTACTCCACTTAGTTACTGCAAGCAGAGACAGGCATTCATTATGTTCCACTTTAAGTACTTAGGCCCTGCCCCGCTAATCTCCCATTGCTATTTCCCGCTGCTGACCATGTTTGAACCATGCCCCCTTTATTTGTGGAATAATTCATTAAATATGTGTAATATGTTATGATGCATAATAATATATGATTTATATAGTAACAGAGTTTTTAAATTTAACGTGATTTATTTGTGGTTTAACAACTTCCATTTATATATTTACAAATATTGTACGGTATGTTATTAAGAGGTGTCTTTCCCATCTTACCCTACTACTGTCATGTGTGGATAGGAAGCGCATGGCGACTACACAACCACACAACTCAACACTGACTTGAAAATGACATTAACACAACGTTAAATTGATGAGAATGTGCCAAGAACTGAACAGAACACAGTGCTAAATATACAAGGAATCAATCATTACATCATTGTACCGTAAAACTTACACAGGGGTCGAAGGGTGGGCACCCTGGAGGCTGACAAAAAGAGACACACCAGGACGGGAAGCAGACAGATCAGGGGACCAGGGAGGTGTCGGCAGCTCACCTTTCTTGTCCATGACAAGGGAGTAGACCCCAAAAATGTCCTGGTAGGTTGTGTGGGGTTCCAAGCTGGAGCTGAACCTGGTTCATGAGCTGGAGTGGGCTCCTGGTTGAGCTCTGGAGAGCATTCTTGAGAGGATTCTGGAGAGCCTTCTGGACTCTGGTTAGGGGCTGGAGCTGATGTATGTGTAACTGACACACATAAAAGGGCCATGGCCAGAATAGTCAGTGCCACATCTTTTGTGACTGATTCAGGGGTTGAAGCAGACTGGAGAATTTGATGAGTTGGAGCAGACTGGGGACCTTGTCTCGCAAGCGTGCCTTTGTCTACCCATTGAGGATGGTGAAATAAAGTACCTTCAATGAACGGTCAGGGAAAAGCTGTAAAAATTATTTGTGGCTGCATCAAACATTTTCCGTCTTTGTTTAAGGTCTGTTCTTCTGTCACGTGTGGCTATGTAAGTGCATGGTGATTGAGAATCCAGGAATACAGGCTTTAATAATGAACTTGAAGATATACTAAGGAAAAACACAACCACACAACATAACACTGCCTTGACACTGATGTTAACAACGTTACATTGCCGAGAATGGTCTAGGAACTGAATAGAACACAGGGTTAAATACACAGGGAATCAGTCAAATAAATGAGACAAAGCTGACATGACTGAGGTGATGACAAGACATAGGTGACTAAGATAAAAACAAAGGAGCACATGGGGAAAACCAGAACCAAAACACACTCAAATTGTCACAACTACACTAAAGTATACTGTGCCATACTAAATCTGCTGTATACTATAGCTATTATACGATGCAATTCACTTAATTTCTGAGAATGTGTGAGACTTTTGATTCATTAGTCACAATAGGAGCATAACTAGGAGAATATCAAACTGCAGCAATACTGCCGCTTTGGTTGCATTAATAGATACAGAATGTTTATTTACTGTTCTGCTGTGTCCTGTCTGTGACATCACAATTTGCTGTTCACCATTATGTGCCAGACAGTGTGCACTTTCACATCGGGTGGTGTGACTTTGAGATTCAACCAGTGTGGAGAACATGAATTAACATTGTCAAGGGCAGGAGTCTTTGCTTGTCTAAAGTTCAAGGCTTCAGCACAGACACGAGGGTACATCTGAGGCGGAATTTATGCTGTGGAGTAGCAAGACAGACAGGGAGAGAGAGGGGGGCAGGATAGAGGACAGGAAGGCAGCCAGCCATCAAAGAAGTTATTGAATAAAGCGGGTCAGTCTGTATCCTGATCAGACTCTGTCCCTTGTTAAAGGCATTTATCAAGACTTGCTTTTCTCTGTCTAAACCTGTACATGTAGTCAGTTAGATGTACCTAACTGACCTCAGAATAGTATCTGTTTTACAGTGACATTACGTAGTGATTAGAGATGCTCTGAAATTAAAATTCAGTTTGATACTAATAATATTATCATTATTTTAAAGTTATGGTTAGTAACTTATTTTAATATTTGGCTTATGTTAAAATTTGTCTAAATAAGTAAAAAATTAAAGTCAACATAGTCATCACAGCATAATGTACAGAATAAAAATGGAAATTACTTTTGAGATTAATTAGACTAATAGACTATATAAATGGATTGTTCGCCTTATTTATTTAGTCCCATGTTGTTCCAAACCTGAATGAGTTTTATTTTCTGTCCCATCTATTCACATCCATAATTGACATGGCCAACAGCCATATCACATTGTAGCTCAAGACTGGTTTCCCACTGAAGCTAAGTAGGGTTGGCCCTGGTTAGTGCCTGGATGGGAGAGCTCCTGGGAAAAACTAGGTTGTTGCTGGAAGTGGTGTTAGGAGGCCAGCAGGGGGTGCTCACCTAGTGGGCTGTGTGGGTCCTAATGCTCAAGTATAGTGACGGGGACACTGTACTGCAACAAGCATCGTCCTTCAGATGAGACGTTAAACCGAGGTCCTGACTCTCTGTGGTCATAAAGAATCCCAGGATGTCCTTCCCAAGAGTAGGGGTGTAACCCCGGCATCCTGGCCAAATTTGCCCATTGGCCATGGTCCATTACGGCCTCCTAATCCCCCCCCCATACTAATTGGCTTCATTGTTCTGTCTCCTCTCCACCAATAAGCTGATGTGTGGTGAGCGTTCTGGCGCAATATGGCTGCCGTCGCATCATCCAGGTGGATGCTGCACATTGGTGGTGGTTGAGGAGATTCCCCCCTAACTATGTAAAGCGCTTTGAGCTCTGGAAAAGTAACGTAAAGTAAAGTAAGTATATAAATGTAACATACTATTATTATTTTAATTGTCAGGGTTCTGCCACATTCGGTCTTGTCATTTCTTGGTGTTGTGGCAGAGCTCTGACACTACCATAATGTCTCATGTTTTGTGGGTGCACACGGCATCGAATGTCAAGTCACGGGCTCTCTTGTCTAGCAGGCGTTTAGCACGCGGTTCGTGTTTCCATCGGCCGCGTGCTTTCGTGTTGTGTTGGGTGTTGCGCGCAGTTTGTGTTTCACGAGCTGCGCGCTGTCTTGTCCTGTTTCATGTTGGCACGCGGCTATGTGCGTTCGCATTGCTTGCATGTTCATTGTGTAACCCCGCCTGTCTTGTTCCCTTGTTAGTTTGGTGTCCAGTGTTTTTTGTTGTTTTTTTAGACCTTGTTGACTTTCATTGCATAGTCCAAAAAAAGGGGAAATTAACATGCATAATTAAACATCCATTGGTATATCCAATAAATATCCAGTTAAATTTCCAAATATCAATCAATTTCAATGTTATTCATCACTTATAGTGATATTATTTGAAAATGCTTTGCTTGAGCTTCAGCTAAATACATATTTCAAAAACAATTTAAATGAATGAATTTTGTCATTGATATAGGCTTTTTCTCATGCTTGTTCCTAACTCAGCCTAAACTTGCCTTTTTTATGCAACTTCTGTAACTAGGCTACAAAGATAATTTTTTTTAAATAAATTACCTAAATTGGCTGAGGATACTATCTCCGACAATATATTTAGAACCTGACTGGACCTAAATGTAAAATGTAGACACTTAAAATATCTGTACTGCCTGCAGCCCTGCATGCCAGTGGCAAGTTTGATCATTTCAGATATATTCCAGATATGACACACCAAAATCAGAGACAACAAATAAGAAACACCAAGGCAGGTGTAGATTTAAAAGTATGCCCATATTCCTACCTTATATATAGATGAAATTCATTCTCTCATCCTTCTTTGGAACCATGTTTTTGACCCATGTTGCAAGATAACGGAACCTCTACTTTGTGTATGTCAAAAAAGTGTGGAATAGTATGTTTTACATGCATTTTTACCAGTTGAGGAAAAAGTAAAAATATACTGTTTCACATTTATTAGAATATGATTTAATTGATTAACTTGACATCAACTGCATTTAGATCTGGCTGGGGTACTGGCTGGTGGCTGGTGGGAGAGCACATCCAAGTAGATAAACTACTCACAAACTTTGTTGCAATTTAAATGACAAGGAAATTGATATAGATGTTAAAATTTATTAGCAAATCCCCAAACTCAATCTCTTGAAGGACTTGCAGAGCATTGTTAATGTGGAGCTCACGCCGCTGCAGCATGGAATAGTATACTAAAGGGTTTAGTCATTTACAGATTGACTGAGCGGAGATGAAGGGAGATAATAAACATTGCCATTCGGGTCTCGGGTAAGATCCCGGGTTTTTGGACACAAGTGTACCCGTGAAGACCAATATTTTATTGGTTTTCATGGGAGATAGTTTGTCTTACAGAGTATTTGATTCATGCAGTGGGAGATTATGATAATGTGTGAGGATACACACTCACATACACATTTGATCCAAACCATGAATCTGCCCACTCTTCTTTTGATCCTCTTTGCTTTGTGATCTTTTTATCTGGGGTCTTACGGATGGCAGAGCAGAGTGAGGAGGGAAAACCTGTCCACCACAGTCTCAGGGAGACACTGAATCTTTGGGATTGCTGTATAACAGCTTGAAGGAGATCTGTTGTAGAGTATATTGTGAAACAAACAATGCGCCTACAGAGACGTTTTCCCTTTCTCACACACATAGTTTTTTTGTTATTCCTGTCTTTGTGTAGGTTGCCACACATGCACACATATGAGCATGTGCACACACCTCACTGACTCTGTGATGTTCCTTCTGCTCATAATGTCACTCAAAAGTTGCACCTCAACCAGCAGTCCCACTGAGGGTTCTGGGACGTAAAGTTTTCTGACGATGTGTTATATGCTTGTCAGCTTGCAGATAAGCATCGCTGAGCGTATACAGCCATAACTCCAGAGATAAGAGACTAAGAGATTGAGAATGTGAGAGAAAACCGCAGATTAACGGGTTGCTTTCAGGCAGCCTGTTCCTCTGCAGTAGCTTTTTGTTTCAGTGTCTGTAAGACAAAGGCTGTCATATATAGTATTTGTTATTAATTTTGCCACTTCAGTGTTCAGTGTGTTCATGATCTCAAGGCTAGATTATTGTAAAGCTGTACCCGGTGGTTGCCCATTAACGCTTAATAAACAAACTAACTTTGCAACTACATGCCAACTAGCACTCATTAAAATGTCATTAGTCATTGTGTCATTAGTTATAATAGTGGACTGTCTTCTTAACATCTTATAACACTTCATTTTGATGCTCAATAAAAAGACATACTCTAATGATAGCAAGTACTCTAATGACATACTCTCACACTCTAATGAGAGTTAATTGACATGTAGATGCAAAGTTATTTATAGTTAGGAGAATGTCTCAAGTAGACTACCGAAATAAAGTTGAACCACACTTTGTTTTGCTAATATTGAGCTCTGATAGCGTTGACATTTAGGATAGGACGATCATTTATGAACCATAACCTGCCAAACTGGCTAGTGAGTTGATATGCTTTACCCTCCATGGTTGATTTTCACCTGCATTCGACAGATGTTCACTTCAAACCCTGTATACAACCCATATAATCTAGATTATTTTTACTGAAATCACATTGAGCAGACATATTGGCATCTGATCAATATATAAAGAGTGAATTTGAAGCCAGTGATGTTCTCTGCTGAACTGATGTGATTGTCTGTTTCAGACAGTTATGGATGTGGCATGGTTGGCCTATGTGTTTGCAATGTGGTCTGTAGAAGATTGCATTTCTTTAATTGTCTCAGAAACGCAATCCTCTGAGTCAGTGATTGCCTCTCACTTGATGAAATTATGGGTCCTATCAACCTGAAGCTGTGTTAAAGTGAAGATGGTGTTAAAAAGTTATTGTAATGGCTCCAGTTCCACATATAGGCAGCTTCCTTGTAGTTGCTCATGAGGCCAATCAACATTGTGTCTTTGATAAACTTAAAAGGGTGAGCATGCTTTTTTCCAATGCCATACTACATTAAAAGAATATTCTATGTTCAGTGCATGGAACTTAATCTCAATCGATAGGATTTGTGGCATAATGTTGACTGCCACACATTTCAGCCCATCCCTCCTTTTTTGTGAAAAAAGCAAAAATTATAATGTGCATATTGTTTGTCAAGTGGCTATACTTGCAGTTGTTTATGAATTGGAGAAATGGAGGTTAAAAAAAACTTGGCGGATGTTGAATAGTCAGAGCTATTACAAAAATGCTAAGATTAAGCTTGAAAGGGTGGTTCACCCAAAAGTAAAAAGAAAGAAAGAAAGAAAACTGTAATCATTTACTCATCTTCATATCGCTCCAAACCTGAATGACCGACTTGCTTCTGTTTAACACAAAAATATATTTTGTGCATTTTGTGTTGTCCACACAATAAATACAATTTCTTCAAAATATCTTTTTTTGTATTGTAAATAACAACAGAATATTATTTTTACTTTTTTAGCAGGGGGTAAACTCTACCTATTAACTTCTACTGAACCTTAAATATTCCTTTGAAATGCACCATGTCATGTTACATAATCTGCTTCGTGCTGCCTTTGCTGTGTAAAGCTGGCATTGTAGAGTTGAGCACAGTGCTAAAATCCACAGAAAACTCATCCTGAAATAGATTCTGGAGGCACATTACAGCAGGTCCTGTAGATGGTTTAATCGTATTGGGAATATTTACTTGTAAATGACTCCTTTGTGAACAAGTCCACTTAAAGTTTTATCTTCTAAAGTGAAGTCCACATCCATCTGTCTTAATGTGTTGGTGTTGAAATTCCTCTGTTAAAACCTGTAGTCATCTTGTTTTCTCATTACTTTTTCAAGGTTTGTCATGGGAGAACGTATTGATTGCAGACGAGTATGTATGTGTGAATAGTGCACAGACATTGTTTCAGTAAAATGTGGACAGAATGTGCCAGACATTGCAGACTCCCATTCAAGCGATGATTTGAGAGAGAGAGAAAAAACCTTGACACTGGAAACATACTCCCACACCTTACACATTGACTCAAGAGTGACTTCTCATCATGTGGCAACAGTAAATCTTGGTTTTAGAATTCCATTTCTAGTGGTTTCTTCTCAGTGGTCATCAAGCCACAAATATTTCTGTAATGTGACCAAATGGGATTAGACCTGTCAAACTGATGAATGACCCGCTGCTCAGATGTGTAATGAAATGCATCCTGGACATGATTGGGACTTGATCTCATGTTTTACCAGGTATTTTTCTTTGACGCACGTTAAGAAAAGACTATCTCAGGTATAAAGGATTTTTTTTGTGGGTGGAAAAACGCTAATAAATCTGGTCTGTTTGCAGGTACTTGTTCCCTAGTGCTGTTTTGTTGGAGAATGGCTGGAATACCATCATCACAGAGATTTTTAGAAATTTAGGGAGTGAATGAGACTAAGAAGATTATACATTTAAACGTCTTAAAATCTTGACCGTTTGTGGAGATGTTTTTAGTGAAATACCAGGTGAATGACATTGAAAATCAGATGATTCGGATTGACTACAATCTTATGCATTACATGAGACTTTTGAAAACTGCAAAAGGAGATGATAGAGTGAAATGAGTGTAAAGGTTTTTATTTATTTAATACTTATAGAATGAAACTACTGCATGACTTTTTCATTAAACAGAAGTGAGCTTACTGGTTGCTGTAACAAGATGTAATTTCAAATCCAAGATCCTTTGTGTTGTTCTGCTTCTGGGCCAAACACTGCTTAATGTGCAAAGCCTGAGAAGAGAAAATTAGTATACATTGATGGATGACTTGGATCGTAGACATTTGTTTTAAGATAGATGACTTTGTTTTGGAAGCTGACATCTTGGATGATGCAAATATCATGGATTGCAGCATGGATTGACCCATCAAAAAGCACGAACTTGGAACATGACATGAAAATTCAAGATATTGATCAAAAAGGTACATTCAAGATTTATTATGGCCTACTTTGCGATTGTTCTTCTTTTGATTTTCTGCTAGAATGTGGTTCACTGGCCTTAAATAAGATCTTGTGACTATGTAAAGCACCTGCCTGATATCATTACTCTTGAAATTAATAGCTTTTCTTTTTCTGACTTCAAAGTGTGGGACCAGATTTCTTCACAGATAAACTTCAAAGCCGGTTCAAGATTATTTTAAACTTCAAATGAACGTTTTACCCATCAATATTAAAGGTTTTAAAGTCACTAAAAATCTGTAGCTAATCTCCAGGCTGTGTGACCCCACATTTCGTAATACAAAATGTAAGATCAAAATATAGTTAATAACATCAAATGAGTGCAAGTGCCCGCTTAAACAGACACAAGATTTATTCCATCTTAACATCATCAAACACCAGCATTTACCATTTTTTGAGAAACCACCTCATTCCCCTCAAGTCAGTGGAAATCACCAGCAGAAAAAATATTACTTTTCTTAATTTTTTTTTACAGTAAATATTTATTTTTCTGAAAAACGTGACAAAACATACATACACATACACGGATGAGCCAAAACATTTTGACCACCCACCTAATATGGTGTTGGTCCTCCATGTGCTGCCAAAACAGCGCTGATGCACCAAGGCATGGACTCTAAAATAACACAGAAGGTGTCCCGTGGTATCTGGCACCAACACGTTAACAACAAATCCTTTTATACAGACAGGATAGCCTTATCCTCATACATGGATGAGCCTTGGCTGCCCTACACCCTGTCACCAGTTTTTGGTTTGTCCTTCCCTGACCACTGTTGGTAAATTCTCACCACTGCTGACCGGAAACAACACACTGGCCTTGGTGTTTCAGAGATACTTGGACCCAGTCGCCCTCCCATTATAATATTTCGCCCATTTCTCCTGCACCCACCATGTTAATTACAAGAACAGATCGTTTGCCTTCTATCTAACCTACCCAGACCTTAACATTTAGTCGTATTAATAGATGATAATCAAGCTGGTCATAATGTTTTGGCTCATTAGGGTTTATATACACTCTCTTAAATTAACAATTTACTTGCAGCAAACATGCACAATATATTAAGACTTATGTTTTTACACATTGTCAAATTATTTTTGTTTTATTTTAAGCTTAATCTAACATGGTTGTGTTATTTTGTTGAGGCTTATGCTATGAACAAACAAAACTTGCATATCTATATTGTTGTAACACTTGGTCCTGTCTGTCAGGTCTTCTTTGTCACTTCCTGTCGTGTCATTGTTTCACTTCCTGCAGCTGTCGTGTGAGCACTTACTCGTTGAATCTTCCCAGGTGTTCCTCATTCCCTTTAGCATAAAACCCACTTGTGTTTCCCTTGTCTTTGTTGGTTGTTGAAGTAAGTTGACATTGTCATGTTGTGTGTGGATGTCCTGACTGTCTTCCTAGTTCTCCTGAGTTTTGTTTTAGCTCAGTTAATGCACATGTGTGCTGCTTTGATTTTGTATTTAAAGTCTTTTGTTTGAGTGTTTTATTAAAATGATTTTGAGTTTAAACCCTGCTCTCCTCGTCGTGACTCTCCGTATCGCGCACATTCTGTTCCTCGCGTTGTAATAATTATTTAGAAAGGTTTCGATATTTTTACTGGAAAACAAGACAGAAATACTGGATCAGAATTTCATCTTCACTGCGCTCCAAGACAGAGACCATGTCAAGCCAAAATCAATTCACTTTAATGGGGGGAAAACTGGCATCACTGTTACAAAACATATTTAAAATGGGATGAACAGGAAGAGTCATAAAGACAGCAGCTTGCAAGAAGGCGGCAGTGTGGTTGGAGAGGTCAGTGAAGCGTAGAGCATCTCTGTCTATTTTTTTTCTCCTCACTGGGATTGATTCACTAAAAAGGCTATAAATGGGATATAAATATTTAAAAAGGTGCAAATGATTACTCCAAACAAAATATTTAGCTTTTGGGAAGTTGCTGAGTAAATGTTTGTGTGTGTGTGTGTGTGTGTGTGTATATGCTGCAAATGTTCATGCTGTTAGACTAGTTCTACGCTCCCTGTCTCTTCCACATTCATCTCGTTGATGTGAACTACTTAATTTGGGTGACAAAGCAGAACTAAGAAGAACTCGCCTCTATTCCAAGTAAGAAAGAAGGAGCCTGGGGCACCGGGGCAAATTAAATGAGATAATTCGTTTGGAAGGACGACAATAAGAATATGGATGGGTACGCAGTGGTATATATCTACCCCTTTTTGCTTCTTTGTTTTATAAAGCATTTTTTATGAAAGCTTCACCATCAACAGTTGCAGTTTTCTCTAACAGCTACTGAAGTTTCTTATCACACTACATTCACATCCCTTTTATGATGTCACATCTTATTCCTTGTCACAACACTCCCACAGAGACCCAGAGATCACAGTTTTGCTTACAGGTTGCTGTCAATAAATTTTCGGATTGATGTTACTTTTTTTATTTGGAGTTCATTTTATTAGTCAGAAATCTATCTATTTTTTAGACAGTCAGTTGTTTTCCAGAGAGGCAAATTTGAGGCATCACATTCTGTGACACTAAAAAACAAGCACATGCTGTCTGTCAGCTCAACTGGATCTGTCACTCTGATGTGTCACAATCAACCTTAACCTCTGACTGAGCCGTAGCACTGTTTGGATTCAGACAGCCTATCACATACTTTCATTCTGTCTGTCACAGGAGAGATGGATGACATCAATGACAAGTCACTGATCTGTGCCGACCCCAAGGAACATTCTTCCTCTGTCTGTGTGTGTGCGTGCGTGCGTGTGTATTTCAAGTGCAAAATCAAGTTGCTAGCCTTTTCATTCCCCAAGGACCAGATTTGTGTGTATATGTATGGTAGTGTGAGAGACACCCTACTATTCTAAATCGTGTCACAGATGGAGAATTCAATTATGTTCTGTCTTTTCCCCATATCAAATGCTTTTCATTGCCATAAGTGTGAACAGATGTCTATCTGTCTGTCTGTAGTTAGTTTGTTGGTTCATTCCATCGTGCTTTATTTCATCATTCTTTAGTAAGTTCTGTCTATCTCTGTTGAAAAAGAAAAGAAAAGTATTTGATTGTCGGTCTGTCTGTCTTTTGCAAGTGTAGTTCTAGCTCTAAATTTTGATTTAATTACACAACATTTTAAAACAATCACCTACAGTGATTAGAAAAAGAGTAAAACAGTAAATGTACTGAATTTGACTTTGGTATTACCATTATATAATTCTGTACAATGGTGAGAACAGAGAACACTGCCATTGTAAGTTTGCATGTGTGTGTGATATATATATATATATATATATATATATATATATATATATATATAGCCCCTGAAATCACATGGCTATGCCCCACTGCCCTCTCCATCAGCCAACTGATGCAAAAAAAGTAATTCAAGAGTCATTTAAACCATCACACTCCAATGCCAAGAGTCACTCAAGAGTCATTCAGAAACAACTCACACTAAATGAATCTGCTCTCTAATGCAAAGGATAATTCACGAGTCAACTAATTCAACATATCAGTGAATCTCAAAAACATGTTAAAGAGTCATTGCATTCAGTTAACTTAGAAGTACTTTTTTGAAAACCCAGGGCCATCAATGATTTTTCTGTATTAGTAACTGTATTAATTTGTAATGTATAAATAGTTGACCTATTCTTTTAATTGAATCAATTTTTTAGATTCCGTCTCATACCTTATATTCACAGAGTTATTTGTACATTTACTGATACATTGTATTTGCAATTGTTTTATATTTTGAAAAAAATTGTGAATGGTGATTTCCTATGATAGCATCATGTACAATACAAAAATATAATGCTCCAGTTTCTTGGGTTTCTACAGTAGATGGTTAAAGTAATTTGGTCCATGTAGTTTTTTATCCGGTTTTATTTGATCTAGACTGAATCAAGAGAAAGACTTAAAGGGAATGCTCCAGGTAATAGTCAGATTAGGTTGCTTCCTCTCCCAGATGTGCTGTGGATGGTGAAAGATCCTTTTAAAGGATATTGTTTACACTGTTTTAAATGTATTCTCCCTCTGCGGTTTGCCAGGATGGATGGCCAGCAATACCGGTAGAGAGACACTTGAAGGCGTAAAAGAGAGGAGCTGTTCATCTATCTTTCAACTGCTCTTTGTGTCGTGTGGTGTGTCTGTGTGAGGTTGTTATGAGCAGAAGGGAGGGCCCCTTCAGTAGAGGGAGGGAAAGAGAAAGAACAAGTGTATGAGTCTGCGCTTTTTATATAATTCATGTCTATAAATCAAACCAACAACTTTAAAAACAGTACTTTGCATAATTGAAAAAAGCTAGTTTTAGTATTTTTGCATTTGTGACTTTAGTTTTTCGACCGTTAGGGCTGAGAACCCAATGTGTTGAGGTTTTACTCTGTAACTCCCATTATTCTCAATTAGGGATGAGCGAGTACAACGTTATCTGTATCTGTATCTGTTAACCATATGAATTAGCTGTATCTGTATGTGTCTGTACTCGGACTGGGCGGGGCGGGGCCTAACCCGGAAGTGGGTGGGATTTAATCCGGAAGTGGTCGGTTGTCTTGAAATGAAAGACATGTCATGGCTTTAACTGGTATGTTATATTTAATCATGCAGTTGATATTGATTGATCAGAAATTTTTATATTTATTGCTGATTAGAAAACTATTTACATGACAGCATCAGCATTGAGCTTCAGATCAATGGTTTTGATCATGATAACAAACAAACTATATAGTAGCTAATTAATTTGTAATATTATAGTTTTATACCACTAATTCTTTTATTTTTTATGAAATACAGCAATAAAGTGTCAGACACTCAGTGCGTGAAGTAAAAAACTGGTTAGAGCCAGCAGATGGTTAGAAAAAAAAATCTCCGACAGGCAGAGACAAAACGCTAGTCGTATTCTACCAAGCATAAAACCCCACGTTTACCAGAACTCTACTGGTTAATAAGTACTACAAACAAACCGAAATAAAAAACAAACCTGAAGATGAAGAAACCCTAAATGTTAACGGAAAAGACCCGCGATCCAGAGGGAGAGAAAGAGAGCTGTTCTCTTCTCAGTGTTCTGCGTGTGAATGAGCAGGGCGGGACACAGCAAATCTGTGTGTGTAGGGGAGGGGTGCTGTGACTAGCCTATCACAGAACGCAGACACAGTCAGCTATCCAATGAGAATTTTTATTCCATCCGAGCACAGATATTGACTCGTATTACTCGTATAATACTCGTACTCGGCAAAAGTGCTTTATCTGTACCGAATACTCATTTCAGCCGAGTATCCGGCTCAACTCTATTCTCAGTGTTAACTATCATTAAACTGTCTTAAGTGTAAAATGGGAAAAAAAACAAGCATTATTTAATTATTGACAGTATCTTAAAAGTTTTATTTATGAACAACTTATTGAAATTAGTGTATTAATTTGTGTACTCATTCATTTGTTTAATTGGTTTGTAAAAACAAAATATAAGGTTTTATTTTACATTAAAAATTTTGTTTTAGATGCTGTCAATATGACCTTTTTGACATTTTAGTGTACAACCAAACTGTAGGCTACATGTAAAGGTTGCATACAAATACTAATGAGATCTGGCTGCAGATGCATGTTCTTGACAGGATTTGCCCAGAGATGGTGTGTGTGTGTGTGTGTGTGTGTGTGTGTGTGTGTGTGTGTGTGTGTGTGTGTGTGTGTGTGTGTGTGTGTGTGTGTTGGTTTTTGTGGTTTATAAGGACATTTCATATGAATACACGCAACACTATGAGGACATTTTGAATTATGAGGACAGGGCCGGTGTCCTCATAATTCGGACAATGTAAACGTGTTTCTGAGCATTGGGAGAGCTGGAAAACAAAATTTCTGCTCAAGTCCTTATAGTACACAAAAACCTGATTTTGTGTAAAATTTGTGTATGAGACAGTGCCCCTGTAGCCGGGTCCCGGTAATGCACCGTCTCATGCATATGCACACATGTGTCTGAATCGCAGCTTTTGATTGGCTGATCGCCTGATGTCCTCATAATTACGGTTTTTGTCAAACCAGTGTAAAGGGGAAAAAATGACATGTCTTGCAAAATAACAACAAAAACATTAAAAAGGCTTAAGTAATTAAATAAAACAAAAAGGAATAATGATAATATCACCCATATTTTGATGACCCTGTTCTCCGACCTGAGATGCACGTGCTCTGTTGCTGAGACTGACTGCGCATGCGCAGAAATCACCGACATGAAGAGCGATCAGGTAAGAATAATGATAAATAAACCGTTTTATGTGTAATTAAGTCAAGTTTTCTGTTTATATAGTTTGTAGTTCGAATTATTCTACAGCTAATTTGACGATTGTGAAATTAAATAGCACTAGACTACATGTATATTACATTTCCTCATAACAACGCGTGAGGAATTAATTTATTATTAATTAATTTGTTCATTTATAATGTAAATAATGTAATATCTGTATGATGCTACTCACTACAAGTCAGACAAATAAAGCTAATAGCTGGTAGTGCACTTATTTTGGGTAATGGCTGAATACGTCATTGTTTAATTGAGATAATTACTTTTAATGCTGTTTTTAGTTGGTAATGTTGATGTAAGTGTATGTAAGTCCGTATAAAACAGTCACAGTGTGCTTGAGAAAGAGAGAAAAAAAATCTCTATATTGTTTTACAGTTTCACTTCCTAGCATGTAAATTAAAATAATCAGTAATGTTCCAAATATTTTAACCCTCTATAACAAATAAATGTGTAAAGCATTTGATTAGGCCAGTGATCTGTAAAAGTGATTTAAAACATTAATCTACACTGGGATTTGCAGGGGATGATGACCGCAACAAGATCCCAGAGGACCAAACTAAATCCAAAAGATGAAGATGGATTTGAAGTAAAATACATAAATTCATTTAAAGGTGAGTAACATACAGCTGTGTTTAAGTATTTTTTTTAATGTTTTCCCTGGCTAATCTGTTCACAGTTGGACAATTCCTATTGTAACTCATATAAATTGCATTGTATACTGTAACCTATTTATACAGTGAGGAAAATAAGTATTTGAACACCCTGCTATTTTGCAAGTTCTCCCTCTTAGAAATCATGAAGGGTTCTGAAATTGTCATCGTAGGTGCATGTCCACTGTGAGAGACATAATCTAAAAAGAAAAATCCAGAAATCACAATGTATTATTTTTTTTAAACTATTTACTTGTATGATACAGCTGCAAATAAGTATTTGAAAATCTGAGAAAATCTATGTTAATATTTGGTACAGTAGCCTTTGTTTGCAATTACAGAGGTCAAAAGTTTCCTGTAGTTTTTCGCCAGGTCTGCACACACTGCAGGAGGGATTTTGGGCCACTCCTGCACACAGATCTTCTCTAGATCAGTCAGGTTTCTGGCCTGTCGCTGTGAAACACAGAGTTTGAGCTCCATCCAAAGATTCTCTATTGAGTTTAGGTCTGGAGACTGGCTAGGCCACGACAGAACCGTGATATGCTTCTTACAGAGCCACTCCTGGGTTATCCTGGCTGTGTGCTTCGGGTCATTGTCATGTTGGAAGACTCAGACTTGACCCATCTTCAATGCTCTAACTGAGGGAAGGAGGTTGTTCCCCAATACATGGCCATGGTCATCCTCTCCTTAATACAATGCAGTCGCCCTGTCCCATGTGCAGAAAAACACCCCAAAGCATGATGCAACCACCCCCATGCTTCACAGTAGGGATGTGTTCTTGGGATGGTACTCATCATTCTTCTTCCTCCAAACACGTTTAGTGGAATTATGACCAAAATGTTATATTTTGGTCTCATCTGACCACATGACTTTCTCCCATGACTATTCTGGATCATCCAAATGGTCATTGGCAAACTTAAGACGGGCCTGGACATGTGCTGGTTTAAGCAGAGGAACCTTCCGTGCCATGCATGAGTTCATACCATGACGTCTTGGTGCATTACCAACAGTAACCTTAGAAACGGTGGTCCCAGCTCTTTTCAGGTCATTGACCTGCTCCTCTGGGTTGATTTTTCACCTTTCTTAGGATCATTGAGACCCCACGAGATGAAATCTTGCATGGAGCCCCAGTTCGAGGGTGATTGACAGTCATGTTTAGCTTCTTCCATTTTCTAATGATTGCTCCAACAGTTTTTTCACCAAGCTGCTTGGCAATTTCCCCGTAGCCCTTTCCAGCCATGTGGAGGTGTACAATTTTTTTCTCAAGTGTCTTTGGAAAGCTCTTTGGTCTTGGCCATGTTAGTAGTTGGATTCTTACTGATTGTATGGGATGGACAGGTGTCTTTATGCAGCTAACGACCTCAAACAGGTGCATCTAATATAGGATAATACATGGAGTGGAGGTGGACAATTTAAAGGCAAACTAACAGTTTAGGGTTAATGAGTTTTATGGATTTTTTTTATAGATTATGTCTCTCACAGTGGACATGCACCTACAATGACAATTTCAAAACCCTTCATGATTTGTGGGAGAACTTGCAAAATATCAGGGTGTTCAAATACTTATTTTCCTCACTGTACTTATCTAATCACACATTTTAATGTTGAGTATGTGATCTTTGCGGAGAAATTAAAGTACTTCATTTTGAATCCAATTTGACACAAAACAGTGCAATGGTTTGGTCAGCTGTGCAGAAAGAGATCCTCAGCTGAGACTTGATGAGAATACTCAACAGCTCATTTATTTACCGTTACATTTTTCCAAGATGATGCAGAATCTTTTTTTATGTATATACAGAAATGTAAAGTTGTGTTTTGCGTATGTTTAAAAAAATGAATGTTCAATAAGTAAACTCCTTTCTCTCTCCCGCAAGATCTCAAATACTGATCAACAGTTGACGCTTCATGAGAGCATTAAACAGGTAATGTATTTACCTTTGGAAAATTTTGGCATAGGCCTGAGCATTTATTTCTAATATGTTGTTTAATTGACAAATTTTTAAATCAAATCAGACTTAAAATACTACAATACTACAGACTTTTAGTTGTGTGGCTGACATTCAGTGCTAATCTAATACAGTATTAGATTTTTCTTTAATAGCATTTAAAGAATTAAGAAATCTTTTACAGATATAAGAAAAATAATAAAAAAGTGCAGAAGAATGTGAGAATAAAAGGAAAAAAAGGAGAAAGAAATTGATAGGCAAATTCAGTGTAGATAGCACAGATCGGCAATAGATCATATGTACTGCTGTATGAGAAACATGAGAGCCCATTACAGAACATATTAGAAATAAACGCTCATGCCAAATTTTTCAAAAGCTAAATAAATGACCTGTTTAATGCTCTCAAAAAGTGTCAGAGAGAGAGAGAAAGAAGCTTACTTATTGAACAGTAATTTTACTTTTCTGTAAAATACAATATATGCAGCTCATGGAGATTCTGCATCATCTTGACAAAACGTAACAGGTAAATTAATGACCTGTTGATCATTATCATCAAGTCTCAGCTGAGGGCCAGTCTTGGTTGAAATCTTAAGGGGATAGATATTATAAATAAATACTTTTGCATAACGGGTGTTGACTATTGTATTTAAGTATCACTGAACTTCTGCCCATCCCCCACAATATGACACCAGGAGTAATTATGAGGACATCTTACACAACCCATGACTCCATCTGACTGTCCTGTATTAGATTAACACTGAACGCCTGCCCATCCCCCACAATATGACACCAGGAGTAATTATGAGGACATTTTACACAACCCATGACTCCATCTGACTGCTGTATAAGATTAACACTGAACTTCTGCCCATCCCCCACAATATGACACCAGGAGTAATTATGAGGACATTTTACACAACCCATGACTCCATCTGACTGCTGTATAAGATTAACACTGAACTTCTGCCCATCCCCCACAATATGACACCAGGAGTAATTATGAGGACATTTTACACAACCCATGACTCCATCTGACTGCTGTATAAGATTAACACTGAACTTCTGCCCATCCCCCACAATATGACACCAGGAGTAATTATGAGGACATTTTACACAACCCATGACTCCATCTGACTGCTGTATTAGATTAACACTGAACTTCTGCCCATCCCCCACAATATGACACCAGGAGTAATTATGAGGACATTTTACACAACCCATGACTCCATCTGACTGCTGTATTAGATTAACACTGAACTTCTGCCCATCCCCCACAATATGACACCAGGAGTAATTATGAGGACATTTTACACAACCCATGACTCCATCTGACTGCTGTATTAGATTAACACTGAACTTCTGCCCATCCCCCACAATATGACACCAGGAGTAATTATGAGGACATTTTACACAACCCATGACTCCATCTGACTGCTGTATAAGATTAACACTGAACGTCTGCCCATCCCCCACAATATGACACCAGGAGTAATTATGAGGACATCTTACACAACCCATGACTCCATCTTAATCACAATAAACAACCTTAGGTTTATTATATCTTCTGTCTAGTTTGCTCCTGCTTTTGGCATAAACCTGCTATGATAAACACGTTTCCTGAAACTACAGTTAGATCTACCTGAAAAACATGAAGGACTCTTTATTTATTTTATCTTTATTCTATTGTTTTTATTACTTCTGCTTATGTTTAAATATGTAATATTTTATGTATTTTTGCACTACAAAATTAAACGTATTTAAACTAGAATCCATGGCTATGTTCTACATTAAATTTTATGATTTTAACAAAACCTTAGATACTTATTATCATTACCAAGATAATCAACCTCATTTCCAAAACCTATATATCATTACCAAAACAGTTCTATAAATGTTAATTTAATTAAAAGAAAAATTGTAGTTTACTTTTCAACACTTGTACAGACTCTACACATTATGTTCCTTCAGATTTGTCACATAATTAAAAAAATGGTCAGGTTTCATTTAAATATTCTAAAAAAATAGGTTGTAAATTGTGGAAGGTGTTGTGGTGATGCGAAAAAGCATTCAAAATAAAAATCCTGTTAATTTAAAAATAAACATTTCAGAATTTCAAATTACTGTGCATGATTCTTAATAATCCAATTTTAAAAATGTTAAAATGTATTAGCTTTTCTAACAACATTGACGTTTTCAGGCTGTTGCAGTAATGAGAATTTTTAGGACTTGTTTTGGAAATTATGTTAAAAAATGTCTTAAACTGTAAGTGAATGTTTTTAAAATAATGTGCACAAATAATTTAGACTTTGGTTCAAATGTCTGAAATAATTTTTTGTTAATTCAAGCATTTTTTAAATTTTCATGTTTGACATGTTTTCATGAGAATCACCCATATATATATATATATTACACACACACTGTAAGTCAATGGCTACTGTCAAATGTTTGGATACTTATATTATTCAGAATATCATCTTTTGTGTTGAACAGATGCAAGAGAATCATACAGGTTTGGAACAACATAACGGTGAGGAAATTTGACAATTTTCATTTTTGGGTGAACTATCCCTTTTGTTTGTTTTCAGCTATTTTTATTACAATTTGTTTATGAAATGTTTTTAAAATGTTTGAGAAAAATGTATGTGTAACTTGATTTATGTAATTGTAATATTAATAACTACATTAATAAACTTTGCACTTTGCACTTTGTTCTCTGTTATATGTTCTCATGTCTGTTAAATGCTCATATGTGCATATCAGAACACAAATAGTAGGTCCTATAAAATACAGTTGCATATTTACATAATCATACACAATTTTTAACAATATCATCTTTTTAAATGGTTGTGTCTGTGTGAGTATGATCCCACAGGTGACTCTAATCATATGTCCTCATAAATCAGGTGTGTCCTTATAATACACAATGTATTCAGTTGTGTATGTGTTTACCGTGTCCCTCTAATACACGTTAGTGACACTTGTGTGTATTGCATAGCAACTGTCCTCATAATCAGGTGTGTCCTTATAACACACAATGTATTCAGTTGTGTATGTGTTTACCGTGTCCCTCTAATACACGTTAGTGACACTTGTGTGTATTGTATAGCAACTGTCCTCATAATCAGGTGTGTCCTTATAATACACAATGTATTCAGTTGTGTATGTGTGTACCGTGTCCTCTTAATTCATTTGTGTCCCTCTAATACACGTTTGTGACACTTGTGTGTATTGTACAGCAACTGTCCTCATAATTCCAGTTAGTCCTTATAATATAGTTTTGTGTCATGGGCGGAGCTTGTGCGTCTAATTATCAGAGTCCTCGTTAGTAGGTAAATTGTCAGGTTGTCATATTATAGGTTGTGTTGTGTGTATAGCAATTCTGAAGTGAGATCTGTGATGTGGGGCTCAAAAGAAAATTTTTGATAGTTGTCTCATCTCTGTAGAGCAAGCGGAAAGGGGTGTCCCCGTAAACCACCAACAGACTGGTTTGGGGCTCAGTGTCCTTGTAAACCACAAAAACCCGTATGTGTGTGTGTGTGTGTGTGTGTGTGTGTGTGTGTGTGTGTGTGTGTGTGTGTGTGTGTGTGTGTGTGTGTGTGTGTGTGTGTGTGTGTGTGTGTGTGTGTGTGTGTGTGTGTGTGTGTGTGTGTGATTGTCCACGTGTGCTCTATGTGCATGCAGGTGTGAGGAGATAGAATATGACCTAAAGTGCACATCCCACTGTGAAGGTGCTGTGTCTATTAATGGAATGGGTATGTTTGGGTCAGTAGAACCTGCCTGAGATAAAATGTTTGTTCTGGTCTGCCTATAATCTCTCTCTTTCTCTCCAAGAATAACCACTTTAAATTTTAATTTTCTCACAGAACACATGGAACAACCACATAGTCTCGGAAAGGTCATCTCAAGCGCTGTCTGTGAAACAGAACCCTTTCTATTTCTTTATAAACGGAGTCTATTCCATTTTGCAGCTAGTCACAGATGACGGCTACAATGAAATGCTCTATATACAAATGCAGACTCTCGATGGCTTCTGGAGTGGAGCCACTAGAAAAGGTGGAAGGACCGGAAAAATAAAATCTCTTGGTGAAGTTTAGTACTCCTAAATGATAATGAGGGATCCATCAGATGGGTTCACATACCCAAACATCAGAAACACATTGGGGAGCAAGTGCAGTTGATGCCGCAGGCTTGAATCAGTAAGAGGTTTGAGAGCCTTTTGGTGTCTTTTTCCTTCTATCTTTCCTTTTCTCTTTCCTTCTTTTTTTTAAAACAATAATCTGTGTTGCATTTCTTTTGCAATGGGTTCAATTTGACTCCCTTTTATCCTGCAGGCTCCCAAACAAAACAGATGAATCACTCTTACATCCATTCATTTATTCTGCCTGCCCACAATTCCACTCAGTGATTAAACGATTCGCTTAAAGGAGCGGGACAGACTCCACTATTAATGATTTTCTGTGCTTCCACTAGGAGATGAATGACTCGTGTTCTTACCGGTCACGTCGGGCTCAGCGTTCTGGGGAACAGAAAGAATTGTTTGCACTTTCCCACCCTGTCCCCCATGCTTCATCTTTTCAATATCGCTTTTCATTAACATGATAAGTGATGTACTAATCAATATCATTCGATGTGGGATTGTCGATACGAAGTCATAGTGCTCCTCCTCCATTCCTTTGATGTTGTGAAAGCAGGTCAATGACGACTGAAGAGGACAATTGCTTTGGTGACCTTCAGGACATACAGTTTTATTGTAATATATTTTAAGAAAAATAGTACTAGTCAATTGTGCAGGACCTTTATGTGTAGATTCTTCATGGTTGAGGTGTAATTGATATCCATGTCATGAAATTATGTGAATAATTTAACTTCTTCACCGCTGCAAGCAGCAGTACTGACACCCACACACACATATACTCAATCACTACACACCATGTCCTTACCTGTATACCGCTGTTGGAGTAGCGGGTGCACACGTGATCCCGATAGCACTTAGTCCCTCATCCACATTCATGATTTCTCTTCGGTCATCCCTCCCCGGATATATATCACACATTCACACTGTTTGTTTTATGTCTTATTGTTAAATCATATGTTTTTACGTTGGTGTAATCGGGGAAATGGGAGCTGTGCCGGCAAACTTGAGCTCAGGAACAGTGATTTGAGTTTGTGTTGTTTTGTTCAATTTTACAATGTGAATTGGAAATGAAGTTGTGGAAAGTTGTATGTGTTATCCGGTGGATAGTATTAAAATGTTTTTGAATGAGGTGATGTTAAGTTAACGATGATACTTACCTGTTAATGGTAGTGCCCAAAAAAGGGGTGGAGTTTGGCCTTTAAAAACATTGACCAAACCCCTAATTAGCACTTGTATACCAATTCGAACAACCTTGCTATTGTGGTGCTGTGAGCTAAAAAACGAATTCCTCTGTTGTAGAGTGTGAATATGTATAAGTTTATATATATATATATATATATATATATATATCAACCAATCACATGGCAGTTGCTTCAATGCATTTAGGGTTGTGGTCCTGGTCAAGACAATCTCCTGAACTCCAAACTGAATGTCAGAATGGGAAAGAAAGGTGATTTAATCAATTTTGAGCATGGTTGTTGGTGCCAGATGGCCTGGACTGAGTATTTCACAATCTACTCAGTTAGTGGGATTTTTGACGCACAACCGTTTCTAGGGTTTACAAAGAATGGTGTGAAAAGGGAAAAACATCAGTCCTGTGTGCGGCAGTCCTGTATGCGGCAGTCCTGTGGGCAAAAATGCTTTGTCGATACTAGAGGTCAGAGGAGAATGGGCCGACTGATTCAAGCTGATAGAAGAGCAACTTTGACTGAAATAACCACTCGTTACAACCAAGGTATGCAGCAAAGCATTTGTGAAGCCACAACACGCACAACCTTGAGGCGGATGGGCTACAATAGCAGAAGACCCCACCGGGTACCACTCATCTCCACTACAAATAGGAAAAAGAGGCTACAATTTGCACGAGCTCACCAAAATTGGACAGTTGAAGACTGGAAAAATGTTGTCTGGTCTGATGAATCTCGATTTCTGTTGAGACATTCAGATGGTAGAATCAGAATTTGGCATAAACAGAATGAGACATGGATTCATCATGCCTTGTTACCACTGTGCAGGCTGGTGGTGGTGATGTAATGGTGTGGGGGATGTTTTCTTGGCACACTTTAGGCCCCTTAGTGCCATTTGGGCATCGTTTAAATGTCACGCCCTACCTGAGCATTGTTTCTGACCATGTCCATCCCTTTATGACCACCATATTCCCATCATCTGATGGCTATTTCCAGTAGGATAATGCACAATGTCACAAAGCTCGAATCATTTCAAAGTGGTTTCTTGAACATGACAATGAGTTCGCTGTACTAAAATGGCCCCCACAGTCACCAGATCTCAACCCAATAGAGCATCTTTGGGATGTGGTGGAACGGGAACTTCGTGCCCTGGATGTGCATCCTTCAAATCTCCATCAACTGCAAGATGCTTCCTATCAATATAGGCCAACATTTCTAAAGAATGCTTTCAGCACCTTGTTGAATCAATGCCACGTAGAATTAAGGCAGTTCTGAAGGCGAAAGGGGGTCAAACACATTATTAGTATGGTGTTCCTAATAATCCTTTAGGTGAGTGTGTACCTGTATATATACTTTTTACCTGTATATATTTTCACAGCTTGATTTTGGTACACTTTTAAACACCACACTTTGTTCTTTTTTTTTTAACCTCGCAGTAGACTCGAGGTGACACCGTCTGAGCCACTAACGGTCTGCTGCATCACTGATTGGAATCAACCTTAAAGTGTGTGTATGTGTGTGTGAGAGAGAGAGAGAGAAAGCACGTTTGGCTATAAATGTGAGGGCCAAATTCCCTCACTTATAAACTGAAATATTTTGACAACCTTTAGACTAAAAAAGCTTATAAAGGCTTATAAAGCTTTCCTGTAGCTCAACCAGCAGAGCATTGGTGTTTACAACGACAAGGTCATAGGTTCAATCCCAGGGAAAGCAAGAACTGATTAGAATGTGTTCCTTGAATGGATAAAAGCGTCTGCCAAATGCATAGAGATAAATCAGCCATTGTTTGTTCAAATCTAGTGTTTTGCACATTTTTGTGATGGGTGATTTTATGGGTTGAGTTAATATTAGAAAATATTAAAATTATATAAAACTAATTGGAGTTCTCATTAAATAGTAACTATTTAATGTCCGCACTAATATATATACTAATATAATCCTCACTAAACAGACGCATTTGTGAGTGTGAGGAATAATTCTTTATAATCTACATGCTTTACTGCTGGTTTGCAATTTGTGCACCATTTCCTCTGTAGTGTTGGTCACACCATGATACATGCTTACATAATGCAACTAATATTTATCTGGTGTGTGAGGGTTTGAATATCAGCGCCACAGTCATGATCCAGTGCAACATATGCATTGTTATAGCTTGATAGCAGCAGCATTTGTGCTTCATACTGTGAGATTAATTAAAGTTCTGTTGTGATCACGTTGAATTTAATGTGAATTGTTTTCTTCTGACAGAAGGAACGGCGATTATTTCCTCTGAATATTCATCTTACTCATGCTGTTTTCTCTCTGTCTGTCCGTATCTCTGGTGATTTGTCAGTATGTGGGGAAGATAAAAAACAGATTCAGAATCCTTTTTTATTGTTATTATAATTGACTTTTAACTCCGTGAGGAGTCAGCAAATTGAACTGTAATCTATCTGGTGTTTTATTGGATTAGATGAGCATGGTCTGTTTTTGATTTGGATGAGCTGGATGACCAAGAAAGGCTTGCTGGTTAAGTGAGTTAAGTAAAGGTCCCCTGCTGGAGATTAACCTCCAAAACAAAACATTTGCTCTCCTTCACCGTCATTCACCCACTTTCGTTCGCCAGAGTTTTAAATATGCACACCTGCTGCATATTATCTCATTTGGACTACTATTCAAAATCTGCATGCACACTCAATCAGTGTCATTGGTGTCTTTCGTAAAGGATTCTTGGACTCACTAATCTCTCTTCTGGAAATTAAAATACTTACCCGCAAGTATTCTGACCTGTTGTTCATATTTTTGCCCTTATTCCTTTATTGGGATGGAAAAATCACAGAACAAATCACGTATTGTCCTATGATCCACTGTCTGAAAGATAAGGGCTGAGTCTAAGTACTGAGTTATCCTATGTTGCTGAGTTTGGCTATTCTAAGTTGAAGTGTGAAGAAAGTATTGTCTCTGAGTTTTCCTGGATTTACTTACCCCAATGCAGTTTGTGGATTTCCATTGGGATTGTCGCATTGCCAGATTATGATCTCCACATTCACAGTAGACTGTTTAAAGACTTGTCTATGTGTACACCTTGTCTATCTGCTCCCATTCTACTTGGTTCTCTAGTTAGTTTCTCTGTTAAATTCATTTCCATAGTACATATTTCCATGCATCTGTTCTCTTTCATCCGTCTCTTTCCGTCTTTCCGCCTATTGGTTGTTCTGTCAGTCTCAAACAATCTCCTGCGATTTTCAATTGTGGAATTATTGATTTAAAGACTTTGTTTCTACTCCCGTCCACTTCATAACAAACATAAACTTCACAACATTCACAACAAACTTAACAGAAACAAATGGGAAAACAACATGGGAAAATTCCTTCATATTTATACAGTACATTATGCCACATTTTGTATTGTATATTTTCAGGATCTGGGTAAAACCTGTGAATCTCAATACAGTAAAAAATCCTTCATATATACAGTCATGGCCAAAATTGTTGGCACATCTGAATTTTTGCATTAACACATGTTTTCCTATACACGTTTATTCCCTTTGTGTGTATTGGAACAACAACAAAAAAGGAGGGGAAAAAACTAATTTGACATAATTTCTCACAAAACTCCAAAAATAGGCTGGACAAAATTATTAGCACCATTTACTTAATATTTGGTTGCACACCCTTTGGAAAAATAACTGAAATCAGTCACTCCCTATAACCATCAATATACTTCTTACACTTGTCTCCCGGAATTTTGGAACACTCTTTGGAACTGCTTGAGGTCTCTCATATTGGAAGGGCTTTTTCCCAACAGCAATTTTAAGATCTCTCCTGAGGTGTCTCCAGCATTTTGCTGCCATCCATTTCTGGGTGTTTTTTAATATATGTTTGGGGTCATTGTCCTGCTGCAAGTCCGACGATCTCAGACGTAAACCCAGCTTTTTTACACTGGACCCTATCCCAAAATCCTTTGGTAATCCTCAGATTTCATGATGCCTTGCACACAGTCAAGGCACCCAGTTCCAGAGGCTGCAAAACAACCCCAAAACATCTTTGAACCTGCACCATATTTGACTGTAGGTACTGTGTTCTTTTCTTTGTAGGACTCTGTTTTCGGTAAACAGTAGAATGATGTGCTTTATCAAAAATCTCTATCTTGGTCTCATCTGTCCACAAGATTTTGGCTTACTCGAGTACATTTTGGCAAACTGTAGTCTTGCTTTTTTAGGTCTCTGTGTCAGCAGTGGGGTCCTCCTGGGTCTCCTGCCATAGTGTTTTGTTTCATTCAAATGTTGCCGGATAGTTCGCACTGACACTGATGCAACCTTAGCCTGCAGGACAACTTGAGTTTCTTTGGAACTAGTTTGGGGCTGCTTATCCATAATTCGGACTATCCTGCATTGCAATCTTTCAGCAATTTTTCTCTTTTGTCCACATTCAGGGATGTTGGCTTCAGTGCCATGGGTTGCAAACTTTTTGATAATGTTGCTCATTGTGGACAAAGAAACATTTCTGAAGATGGACTTTTAACTTTTAACCTTGAGATTGTTGATATTTTCCCACAATTTTTGTTCTTAAGTCCTCAGACAGCTCTCTTCTCCTTTCTTTGTTGTCCAAGCTTTGTGTGGCACACACAGACACATAATGCAAAGACTAAGTCAACTTCTTTCTGCTTTCAGGTGTGATTTTTATATTGCCCAGACCTGTTTATCCACAATTTTGAAAGGGTGCCAATAAATTTGTCCAGTCCATTTTTGGAGTTTTGTGTGAAATTGTGAAATTTTCTTTTTTTTTTCCCTCCTTGTTTTTTTTGTTCCAATACACACAAAGGGAATAAATGTGTATAGTAAAACATGTGTTAATGCAAAATCTTTTTGTGAGCAATAATTGATTTTCTGGACAAATTTCAGGGGTGACTGTATTACTGTTGATTGTGCCCAATTTTGACATAATAATTTTGAGTAGAGTGAATATTTTCTGACGAATCAAGTGACAGTAAATGGAGTAATGGTTGCTGAAAATTCAGCTTTGCTGTCACAGGAATAAATTGCATGTTAAAACAAGTTTAAATAGAAAACCGTTCATTTAAATTGTAATTATTCACAATAATAATGTTTTTACTGCCAAGGGCCATGAAATATGATAATCTTTTTTTGTGTATAAAGAAAGACCCGATACTGTGTGAGGATAAATATTACATTAGAAAGACATTGTGCTATTTTCAAGATTATGTATGGACAGAACATACCGGTAATTCTGTAGCAATTTTACCTTTACCCCCTCAAAAACAATTTTCCACAGACTCCCTATAATTTTCTTGTGACCCTCTGACCCCTGTTACCTTTTAGATTTTTCATGTGTTGCAGTCCACTCCATCACCATTTTGATTGTGTTTTGTTGAACACATGCACATACATGCATGCATACAAACGTCTCCTGTGGTCCTTCCTTTTACCTGTTCATTTCATACACCCTTCGGCTCCTCAGTTATCAACAAAGACAGCAAGCTGTTCTCTTTCATTAGTTGTTTGAGTGTCAGTGTGAAGCTGCCCATGGACTGAGTAGGCGTTTGAGCTGTCTCTATTCTGAAGTGTTTGACAGCAGCTAAAAAAATAATAATAAAAAGGCACACAAGAAGGTGACTTTACATCCAAAACTGAACCACAGATTTTTTCTTCTTCTTCTGATTTTGTGATGTGTTGTTGTCTTATTTCTCCCATGCGAGTATGTCAGACTGATTTGCTTGATCTTTGCATGAAGAGCTCTAGAAGGTGGCAGAAAGTTACAGAAGGTGGATGGATAGCATAAGAGGTTGAGGTGTTCGGACTGACTCATAGGAGATTCATCTCAATTACGCTTGTCCATGGGTCATTATGGGTCAACTTCGCTTCAGATTATTTCATTCGACTTTTATTAACACCTACACACAAACACTAACAACTACAGGCTGTTTACTTTTTTATCATGGTAAAGAAGGTTGAAATTTTCGCTGACCACACCAGGAAAAGTATTACCACTAAACTTGGACGGACATGAAATTTAGCTAGTAATTGGCTTCTTCACCTCTGTCCAAAGACTAATTAACCATACTGACTCCCTTTCTTTTCATGTGAAAAAATTAAAGGGAAACTCCCTTGCTCACAGAAAAGAACTTGACGAAATAGTGCTTTTTTTCTTTCTTTTTTTAGCCATAGATACTCTTAATGTTCCTATTGATGGACCAAACATGCTTGAATAAATCAATAGCCTCTGTGTTTCTGTGGTACTAAGTACTAACTCAGGGGAAAAGGCGGGTGGGTTTTTTTCTCAGCGTAATCACAGGTCAGTCATGACTAGAATGACACTGGCCTCCAATTAAAAACTAAAATTTCAATAATTGTCATGTCACATCAACCAACACCCTGAGGTCATGAAAGAAAACAGGCTATGAAATTAAGTCTGTTTTGACTTGTGTCTGAGCAATAGCACAATTTAAGAAAAACATTTTGAATTAATGTTTCTCAGTAATTGCAGACTACTATTTCCAGCATCTGGATCTTTGAAGGTTGAGCGCAAATATGTCATTACTGAATCGAATATTGATTCATTGACTATGAGCTTAATGGAACTTGGGGGTAAATGAGCATGTCGTAATTCATTTGTGGTCCATTTGTGACAGTGAACTGAACCATACCGCTAATCTGAGTAGATGTGTTCTTGAAAAAGGATGGTCATCATTATTTGTGGTTTTTCTGCCATTCATTGCTTTAGAAGGACCTTTATATGAGCTTATAGTTTATGTTGATGCCAATACATTAATATACATGAAAAGCCAATCAAAGTTTTCACTGAAGGTCATCTGCAATGATCGTGATCATGCGTAGGTAATTGCCTCTTCCTGCATCTTCTCTTTGAAATTCAAAATTTCCATTTTGAACCATCAAATGGCTGCTTTTTGTAAAAAAAAAAAGGTCTGTTTAAATATTAAGCTTTCACTTTATATACCGTACAGAAACATTTTAGCAGTCTGAAAAAACAGTCAGTTAAAACAACAAATTTAATGTAACTTAAATTAACCTAATGCAATAAATTGTAAATTTTAGTCTAATGCAATAAACTTGCCATTTCTCTATTGACCAGGCATCCAATCTGGGGTTCTCTGGTCTCCTCATTGTGCATGCTGTGTGTCTTCAATCTGGTCCTCACAGCGCCTGCAATGTGGAGGCCAGGGGATTCAGAGACAACTGATAAACAACCACAAACACTACAGCTTTAACCCAGCAGCTGCTGTTAAGTTCAATATTACCCATTATGTTTTACATTGGTCTAAATGTAGCTTGGAGAAATACCAGGTAATTAGATTTAAGGAAAACTCTGCCCTCATTAAATCAGGGCTTAAAATTTCAACCGTTTTCGTTTGTGTCATTCAGCAAAAGAGTTCACCTATAGGCAGCTTCAGATGGAAATGGTTTGCACTTAATTATCAGTGTACAAAGAAAGTGCTGTCTGTTTTTCAGCTATTTCCGCTTATTTCATTAAAATGGCTGAATGGAAGAACTTTTATTTAATAATAAAATCTTTTCATGTGTTACAGCAGTCACTAATCCGTTTAATCAAAGTTTGTGCACAATCTCAATGCAAGAATGCTTTGAGATTGAGCACAGACTTTTCAAATAGCTAAAACTCAAACTTATTACAATGAAGTTTATTTCAAATCACAGCGCTTTACAAATACCATATGTGAATTGATTGCTATAAATTGTACTTATTTAAATAACTTTGAATAAAAAGCAATGGCATGATTATAATTTTGGATGTTAAAATAAGATTCATCAATGAATTAATTGCTATTACTTTTATATCTTTTGATTGATCGCATCAAAAGCAATTTGTATTATCATAAGCTTGCTTGTTTTTGCATTTCCTTGTAAGACAAATATTGTGATTGACTATGTTTCTTTGCAGGCAGGTGAAAGGGCTACTTTACTGCTGGTAAAATGGGCTTTCATAATCTAAAAATAAAATTTGGCTGCCTATTAAAGTATGCCGGCAGCGGCAACTTATTTGTCTTCAGTTCCGAACATAACCTTGGGTCCCTGAAGAGGGAACGAGACCTTGCCAAGCATCCTGCATTTGGGATGCATTTATAGCTTCTTGGTTCTTGATGTCATCCTGCCTCTGATGTACATCCACACCATTGGTTCGAACATAGTGCCGCTAAGCGTTTCCATTGCTTTTTTGACGCAGTGTCTTGTTCCCTCTTCAGGAACCAAGGTTAAATTCGTAACCGAAGGTAACCAAGGTTAAATTCGTAAACAAACGCCCTGGAGCTGATAAAAGTCTTACGAGTAACACATTTTGCATCATTCAGACAAATAAACATGAAGTTCTCTCTCTAGGTAAAGGGCCAGTCACACAGCCGATCACGCACGAATCACTCACAAATCACGCACAGATTGGGTTTGTGCGTGCTTGTGCATCGAGAAATTGACCGAAGTATTCCACGAACATTCGATGCACGCCCGACGCATGAATCACTGACGGAGCGCGTCCAAACACACACGCTTCGCGAACGTTCCACGTACAAGCACTTTCAGAATCCACATTGTCAGTGGATGTCAGTGGAATGAACGTGATATGTGCGCGGTTCATGCGTGATATGAAGGTGGGGCGTCAGTGGACGGACGTGGACGTGCGTGGTTTCGAACCAGTTCCGACGCTTAAGCACTGACGGCCGACGCGTGTCCCGCGCATAGTCACACATACTCAACGCATAAACTACGCACGCTGACTCTTGAATAATGCACACCAACGCACAGTTGTGCGTCGGAAAAATTTTGAACCGTTCAAAACTCAAAATCACGCACAAACCGCCTTCGACGCACATCCACTTACAATCACTGACGGTCCACGTTCGTTCCACCGACGAATTACGCATACGACGCACGCTCCGCGCAGAAACGAAAATCTGTATGTAATTCGTGCTGTATGTAATTCGTGCGTTTTTGCTGTGTGACTGGCCCTTAATGCAGAGAATGAGTAAAAAAATGAGTAAAGAATGAGTGTTAATTTACATGTAGTACCAATATAGCAATACAGAGGGGTTAAAAGTCAGTTAAAAGGGGTTACACTTTAAGTAGTAGTTTAATTAGTTATGTCATCATATGGGCATTTGGTTGTCAGAAAAGAGCAGAAAAGAGGAAAATGCTTATTTCCTCTTGAAAATGTATACTTAAACCTTTTGCCCCAAACATGCTGTGTCAACCACCACCATTTTTACTGTAAAAATCTGAATCAACCTCCTGCCTTTATGTTGGTTATTTTCATAGGGCCCTCATCCTCTTAATTGAGGGTCACATTGTTTTTAAAGGTAATAGAGCTCAAGCATCAGCCTTGATTGAAGCAAAATTTTCCAGGAGGAATAATTAATTGGGATAGTTTGTTTGAAGCACCAGTTCAAATATGTCCTCCCTCCATTATATCCCTTTATTTTCAATCCCTCGGGAAGAAGTGCAAGAGGACCAAAGTCACAAAAGGCATTTGAATGGCGTTGCTTCATTTCCTTTAAAATAGTTATTTTCTGTATGTGTATGAGAGTTTGTGTGTTTAGAAGACCAGTGCATATCACCACAATGAGAGTGAACTTGTATATACAACCTTTTACACTGTAAAAATTAAGGTTTCGCATTTTTTTATTAGCTATTTTCTCTCTCAGCTCTTATCAGTTATGTACATTAGGGTATTATGTTACTATATATTAGTATAGATAGTAAGATTTGTAAGGTTTGAATTGACTTTTTGTTTTTAGTTTTTTAGAAAAGCATCTGGCATTTGCATGCAAATGTAAATGTCATAGTTCTGAGGAATGTTCTGCAATTATATAAAAGCATCTGCTACTTATAGTTAAAAAGTAACCACATAACAAATGTGGCCTTGTCTGCTGTTCCATTGGCAACTGCAGTCTCTCTTCAGTCTATGGTGAGACCACATGCGGTGAGATTGACGCTGTCAGATAAACGGCTCACAGGGTCCACACACACCTGAGAAGAGGGGAAGACGAGAGAGTGATAATTCTCCTGAGTGTGTGTGTTTCACTTCAGAGGAATGTCAGCCGTGGTGTCCTGACTGACTCTTTTCCGACTCTCACAGACCTGTTATCTACATATCACACTGTCAAGCACCATCTGTTGATCTTCGCTCAGACAGAGATTGGTACCCCGAGATATGCACCCTTTCATGGTTTGACCAGAGCTGGGATGACATGTTGTACCTAGTCAGAAGGAAAGAGAACTTCCATTCCCTACCACTACCATTAAACCACTTCAATGATTCTGTTGAGTAGCACTAGCAGCACGTTAATGTTTTGTTAAAATGTGAGTGGTTCTTGACCTTGCAAAACTCTGTATGTTGTTGCCTAGGCGTAACTTTGCAGTTACCAAGATGTGTTCTGAGTACGTTTAGAGCATCGATATGCATTCACATTTATTCATTTAGCAGATGTTTTTATCCAAAGCAACTCACAAATGAGGAATACAGCATCAGGATTCAGTAATTTGAAGTGCTTCAATCAATGAGCGTCGCTCACTCACCACATTGTCTTTGCAAAATGGTCTGTGTTCAGATGCCTTTGCTTCTAGATGGTTGCTCAAGTCTCTACTATATTCATATATTCCCTCAATAAAACTTATATAGATATATAGTGCTGTTTTCTATGTTTTTGCTGCGTTTATTTGATAAAAAGACAGTAAAAATAGTAATATTATGAAATATTATTACAATTTAAACATTTTCTAATTTAATATATGTGCTGAATGCTTTTAATACTTAGGATTTGGCATATCCCTGACCTCAAGGAAATACAATAATGCTTGCTTTAGCAAGCAACACTAATTAAATGGTTCATAGAAACTGCTTAATGCATTATGTAGTTCAAGTACACCTACTGGGAATATTTTTTTCTCAAAACTGTTTTTAATAACCTCTGTCCAATATGTTGCCTCTTTATTGTTGTTTTTATATTGTCAAAGAGACGGGCTTGGATATCGACTAGCCTTCTTCTGAGCCTTTGGAGCCATTTACACACACACAGACAGACATTGCTTAGAGAGTTAGCCAGGAGCATCTGGAGGTACGCCAACACAGGCAACTAGTTCCTCAACAAATAATTGATGTATTGGAGCTGAAATACTGGACTGTGCAAAAGCAATTGGTCTATAGTCACTCCATTACAAAACATCCATTTAATAGATTTTTGGACTTGGCCATGCGTTCAATCACTTGGAGAAGAGCAGGATTAAAAACAGGGACTTTGCAACATAGCTGTGATAAATTGTTTCTGTCTCTATGAAACTCCTCCTTCTGAATTTGCTCTGGATTAGTCGGCTGCTCAACTGGATCAACTAAAACTTAAGACTACAATTAAGGCATTTCAGGGAGTTCAGAAACATTTCATATTATGTACATCATTTAAAATGAATAATTAAAAAGGAAAAGGAAAACAAGGACAAAGAAAAAGAAATCCATGCTACAAACAGTGGCACTGTTCATAATAAACATCTTTGTCAGTAATTAGTGTTCGACAGTTTTCTGCACATATCTGTAGACAAACTCAGTTGTCTATAGATGCCAGAACGACATCAAGTGTGGGTGGTTAACAACTGCAAAAAAAGTTTTGAATGAGCTAAAATAAACCCCTAAAGATAATTCAAGATGTAGTTGTCAACACTGAACTCAAAAAAGAAAGCAAATTACATCTTCATCAGTAGAGAAACTAAAGATTAGAGAACATGGCTTTATGCACAAGATGTGCATTCACAATTATGCACACAAGATGTGCATTCACAATCATTCAAAACATACTGAGCTCCCCACTGTATGAATCTGTACCTAGACACCTATGAGTATTAACAGCTGGAGAATGACTGCAAGCTGGGCACTCTCAGATTGTTTGTTCCTAGAAAAATAGTTTTGAATAGAGGAGAAACTAAAAAGTGTTTCAGACAGACTGGGAGGAGAGGTACTGCAACAATTTAAAATATGTGGTTTCGAGAGAGAAACTAAAGCGTTACAGATAGACTTAGAAGAGAAGTGCTAACACAATTTAAAATACAGTAATACCTCGGTTTACAAGTTTAATTCGTTCCAAGAGTGAGCTCATAAACCAAAATGCTCGTACACCAAAACAAATGTCCCTATAGGAATGCACTAAAAATCAATTTATTCGTTCCACACGACCACAAATGCCCATTTTAAATATTTTTGGGGGTTTTACCCTATTAATTGCAGTTAAAATTATAAGCATTAATATCTTATATAAATACTAATTAATAATTGACAATTAAACTCTAAAAATACACAATTACACAATACACAAAAATTGACAATTTACTGTAATGCACTTCAGCTGAGGAGACGAGAGGAGGGGGGAGTGGGGAAAGCAAGGATTCAAGTGCAAATGAGTGAATTTATTATAATAGTGCAGAAAACAAACAAAGTGATAATCCAGAGTGAAAGTCGTGGAACATGGGAGACGAGGAGCCGTGAACAAACAAAATCACGGGAGCCGCAAAGGAACGAATGCGCGGGAGCTGCGAATGAACGAACTCACGGGAGCCACGAAGGAAAGAAGGCGGGGGAGCCGCGAACGAACAAACTCACGGGAGCCGCGAAGGAACGAATGCGCGGGAGCCGCGAACGAACAAAGGCGCGGGAGCCATGTACGAAAGCTGGGAGATAGGCAGATGATATGAGAATCAGGTGCTCAGTGACCACATAAACACACAGGCAGAACTAGGAGACTTGAACCCTGAAAGTTACTACTTACATGTTACATGTACGTGTATATTTCACTACGTGAACAATAGCATCACAATTAATTAATATTAACAACAGGAGGTAAAAACGCTGTAAATCACATATAAAAGTATCATTGTGGTGAATGATGCAGCCAAACCAAGCGAAGCTGAGAGAATGAACGAGTTAAGGGGTGATAAAGGGGTTGGAACAGCGTGACTGTGTTATGAGAGGCTCTGTTTAATATATTTCCATTAAAAATGGGCGTGACCATGCTGAGCGTTAGAACTTTTTTAGGACACAAAAATGCGCGTGGGTGAGGGAAAAATTTCTTGTACCGATACAATTGTCGTACACCGATTCGACCCTCCATGCTCGTACACCGATTTGCTCGTATACCAAATCGCTCGTAAACCGAGGTATTACTGTATGTGGTTTTGAGACAGAAACTAAAGCGTTACCGATAGACTTGGAAGAGAGGTGCTACAACAATTTACAATAAGGTGGGGGGTTTTAACATTGAAGCAAAAAAAACAACAACTACATTCTTTGTAAAGCAAAATAGGCCCTCTTTAAAGTCAAAACCGTTGTTTAGGAACTGGTTACCCATGTTGGTTTTTCTTATTGTGCAAGAGTCATTATTATTAATAATTACAGGTATGTATTAGAGACCTTATTGTATCACAACGGTCTCATGGGTTAACTTGACTTTCAGTCCATTTCATGCTTTTCAGAACCCTCCAAAAATATTTTGGCCACCAGTAAACATCTACTGTTGTAAAAAAAAATAAAAAATACAGGATTTAGTTTGAAATGTGCTACTGATTTTTCCCCTGTTAACCAGTTTCATTTACATTGCTGAATGGGGTATGAATGCAACTTCATGTTGACTTTAACTTTTGTCGAACTGAAATACATTAATTCCGATTCACTAAGGAAATATTCCAGTCAGACTGTGCAACATCGATGGATATGAACACTAGTGATAAAAGGATGCCGAGCAAGATTAATTATTTATATATTGAATATGTAATCCTTTCAGGGTGGATGGAGAGCAGGGAAGGGGTGTTGTAGTCAAGCATGTCAAAATCACATGTCTTTTAGGTGAACTGTCCCTTTAGTCACGTCAAGTAAACTTTGTGAAGGCTATTGCTTGGGTAATTTGATGATATCGCTGGCCAATTAAGAATATTCCTCTGTTGCAGAGCTGGTTATGCAGGCACAGACATCTACGACAGCTGGAATAGAGGCTGAGAGATCATTTTGGAAGTACTGTTATACATATTCAAATGCAGTCTGTATATATGCAAAACATCCATTGACTAAATGGACATGAAGCACATGGAAAAATGAGATGACTGAAAAGTAAAAATAAATCAATCAGAAAAGCTAAGTCAAATGCTTGTTGGGTAATGAAGTGGTTAAATCAGTGTGTCGTTCAAGCGCTAGAGCGTAATGCCAGTGCCTTCCTGACAGACTAGAGTCACTAATGACTATGTTTATGAAAATCACTTCAATATTGAATCCTATTGCTGTAATACAACAGTTATCTGCATCATTTTCTGCAGAAAGAAAGAGAGGGGAAGAAAGAGGTATATGGAAAAAGAGAAAGACTGTAATTTTCTCGCTAGTCTTGGTTTGACAGGATCAATTCTTGTTTGTAATAATGGGTTCTGGGCGTAAGGCTGTCTGAAGACTCTCACTCAGAGTGCACACATTCGTATGACTCATAGTTTTACCTCCTGTTTGGTACTAGCGACTCAAAATGTTTGTGTGTGTGTGTGTGTGTGTGTAAATGTGTCCGAGTCTGTGTGGGTAGCTGCATCTGTAGAAATCTTTGGCTCAGGAAAGTCCAAAAATTGTCCACTTGATGGTGAAAATATTTCATCCTACCTTGTCCCTACTGGTAACAGTTTGGATTTGACAACATAGCATGCACTTCTGTCACTCTCTCTCTCTCTCTCTCTCTCTCTCTCTCTCTCTCTCTCTCTCTCTCTCTTTCCATGGCAGACATATGGATGAAGCTCAAATAAATCTGTCAAGAACATGTCTAGACCATGTTTTACCTTAAAATCACAATAATTTAAAAGGAAATTCTTTAGAGGAATTTTATGAAGCTCCCATTGCAGGCACCATAGAGTCCTCTATGTTTATATAGTAAGGGTCTCAGATATTTGAGTGTGTTATGAGGAAAAAGAGGTGGACATGAGCAATATGTACAGAAGAGTGTTGTGCCCAGTCATGGATTAAACTGTGGTCAGTACTGATTCTCCATTGAGAGTTATTTCTTTGTCTTGGTCTTGGTTTAAGCTTTGTCCAAGGAACCGTCGTGAATGGTGACAGATTTAGTCTATCATACCTGTTCAACTGGCTGTATCAGGATCTTTACACTAGAGAGTCCGCAAGCTAGAGACAGACTTCATTACCTGCACACAAAGAAATCCTCCACTATGGCTTTTCTTTTGCACCGATTCTCCAAGGTCTGGCCCTGTTCACGTCAAATCAGCTCACATTCTTTCCTCCATGTCTTCTCATGCTTTTTTTCCCACATGCTCTCCAAGGACACTTCACACAAGTAAAAGCTTATATAAACCCTCCAAAGACTAAATATAATAATACGTGCATCATACCACAGTGAACCATGGAGGAAGAGGTGTCATTGTGTGCTCTGAATTTATTTTTGAATTTATTTAAAATATTCATGCTATTTTTTTTGCAACACACTTTTTTAAGTAATTACAGGTAAAAATGAACAAGACACCTTTTTTATATGTACTTAAATAAATGATTTAAAGAAATATCGACCACAATAGAAACGAAATAATTGAAAGTTGTGTTAACTTCATATTTTACATAAAAAAGAGTCACATTATTTTAGTTATTTGAGTTGAACCAACATAAAATTTGATTTTAGATCTTGAGCTATTGAATAAAACTCGTGATTTAGTGGTCAGAAAATAGCTCTTTGGCTAAACATAATTCAATCATGGACAGTGGTTCACGTGATTGAAACAAGCAAAAACTAAGAGAATCAACATGTACAACTAACTAAAATCAGTAGTGTCTATTTAACTTGAATGATTGGTTTTAGTTTAATTAAAATAAATGGTTTCCATTACTCAACTAAAAAATTAATTCTTCTTTTTACACCTTAGATATTTAGTGTCAGCAGTCTAGAAGTAATACTGGTATCATCCATAGCACTTCCATAGTGATTGCTTTTGTATTAAAGTAATTTGAAATCTTGTTAGCAGGTCCTCAACCCAAGCACAAATTCAACATTGGTCAACATAACAGAACTTTTTAATATCAACATATTATTACATTAAACATTAACAATTCTCTCCATTTTCTCATCTTGCTAAAAAAAACGACTTAAAATAACACTTATTTTAACATTTACTGTTCCAATTCAGCCACTTTGCAAAGCATCATGGGAAGTGAAAGTCCTGTTTCATTGTGTTGCTTGATTGAAACGTTAAAAATTAAAACATCAAGTTAAGTCAAAGAGGCACCGTTTCAAGTCAATTTAACATCAAGCAAACACATCTTTACCAGAACCCTGATACAAATAGTGCTAGCTCAATATAAATTGTTAAAATAAAGTGCACAGCATCAAAAAACATTTTTCTGAGTGTACTGCACTGCTCCAGAAAATTCAACATCTTAAAATAAGCATAAAACATACAATTAGCAAAGATAAAACTAAATAAAAGAAAGAATTTTACTTTATTTTTGGATAGAGGCTGCACTTCAACAAAAGGCTTTCAGACAATTAGTGCAAAAATGAAGCATTTGGTTTTTTTTTTTGACAGAGATTACAATACTACACTGGAAACAAACAAACAAAACACCAAAAATAGTATGAAACCAAAAATCATAATGTACATTATAATGTACATCATGACTACCCTTAAAGAAAAATTTACTTTGTTGTTTCTGGACAGTGGCTCAGAACGATCAATCAAACACCATAATCTGGTTGTGATTTTTTTAGTCAATACAGAGTAAGACTTTAAGTCTCTTAAGTCTGAGACCAAGTAGTACCCTTTGGACAGTAAACAAGGTCCTCTCCTCCAGTCCCCCCTCCCCACGCTATAATGAGGAGAAGGCCTTCTTGTGACCCAAGACACACACACACACACACACACACACACACATAAACTTACACTGAATACACAAAAATGTCTACAAACACTTTGTAACTCATATTCAGCTATCTCAACCTGTGTATGATATTGTCCTATGTATGTATACATGCCATTCATGTTGTAATCATTGTTTGGACGTTTAAAAACGCATAACCTTGTGTAAAGAGAGACTCCTCTCCTATGTCTTTATCCATCATGTTTGGTATCTAAATTCTTGTTCTATTTTCTTGAAAGGATGATGTATATTGTGTATAAAAGCTAAAATGCATCATATCATTTCTATCACTCTGTTGAACCAAAGTCTGTCCAATTCAGAGGCATCATAGAATATGCTAATTAGTTGGGAACAGAAACAAAAGGGAAATTTCTCGCTTTACACTTCCAACCCAGTGATTGACTCTCCAGCCAAGAATGGCTGTTTTTTTTTAAGTACCTGAAACCCAGACACTCTCTTCTCTTGCGCTCTCTTGACTCTCCTCCTCTTGCACTCTCAAATTCCCATTGAATTTACTAAACTAAAAACACAACAAATGAGTGGATATTAAAAGACAAACTCTAACGTTTTACTTAGTTACCGTAATTTAAAGCTAAGCTTCACCTTACCTCTTTTCACCAACTGTGTTGCAGAACACATTGCATTGCGCTTCTAGTTTAGGAATACACTCCACTAATGCAATAAACAAGTGTTAATGAATGTTAAAAAGTCCAAACCACATATTTTACCTACTTTGTTAATACAAAGCTAAGCTTTAGCTGACCTCTTTCCACTGTCTTCACCACACTGTGCTTAAGAGCACTTTGCTTTGCACTTCAGTTTAGGAATACATCCCACTAATGAAAGAAATGAGTGTTAAGGAATAATAATAAAAATAAGCCAAAACCTAATATTTCTTTACCCCACTTCACCCCATCAGGTTTCTTTCTTTGACTGGTCAGAATATTTGCATATTACCCAGCTCACAAATACATACAATTTTAATAACCTTCTAATTTACATTTTTGTGTTGTACACACTAAGTGTTAAGTAGAGCTTGAAATGTACTTTTTTTTGTTTAATCTACTTATGTTTATACGTAATGGTTGTTGAGCCAACTAATCTTTTTTTTTCTTTTCAACGTGGCTTTTTTAGCTGCTGGCGTAGGCGGAATTTTACTTACTTGGAGCACCTACAGGCAGACGGGGGAGTGGGGATTTATTATTTATTATTTAATAAATAATAATTATTTTTATTTGAATAGGGAATTTGAAAGAAAATGTTCTAATCTAATTTAATAATCCTTTATGATTTGAACGGCACTAAATGAAGAAGAAAAAAACGTTCAAAAAAAGAGCAGTGATGTTAGTTGGAGCAGATGAGTTAAATGGATAAGTTGGATCTGTGAGTGATGAAAAAGCAGCTAGCCCAGCATATATGGAAATTCCTTTGGCTTGCATGAAGCTGATGGAGAGAATGCCAAGAGTGAGCAAAGCTGTTATCAGGGAAAATGGCAGCTACTTGAAGAATGTACATTTTTGGTCATACAAGTGATAGTTTTACTCTTATTCCAAAGTGTAGGAAATATATGTTTGTTAAAAATATGAATTGGGGGGGGTCTGTCCAAACTATTGATTGGTATAGTATGTGTATATGGTAAATGCTTGTAAATCCGGTCATAGATTCTACTGCACATCCTTCACCGACACTGCTTTGAATCCCTGTGGTCTCTTATTGTTAAACAGGTTTCATTACAGCAGACTAATTTACAGCAATTACATGGCTGATTTTGAATGGAGATTGATTCTATGTGTGTGTGTGAGAGAGAGAGAGAATTTGAGAGAGGGAGAAAGAGAGAGGGATTTTAAATTGAGATAGGGGAATAATGGTGAGACGATTGTAATTGTTGCATCTGCCTATCTTAACACATCTCAATTACAAAGGGTGGCACACCTCTCTCCTCTGAAAGTGTGTGTGTGTCTGTTTACATATCAGTCTCAGAGAAGGCTCCATCAGTTTCAGTTTATTGATGTCACATTTGTACACTTGTTGAAGAGCTATGGTTCTCTCTAAACTCATGGGAAACAAAATTCAGATTATCATTCTTCTTCTTTATTTATTTAAAAATGATGAGAGTTCCCCCATGTCTCAGCAGTTCTATTAGAGCAGATTAGTGAGTTACTGCGCTGATTTCATGGGTAGAAAAGATTTAAGTCATTCTCTGAAAATCATACCTTCTGTTGGCTCAAATCTCTGTATTTTTTGCACAGTAATCATTTACCTGATCAAATATGCACTAAAAACAGTCATATTTTGCTATATTATTTAAATTACTATCATACTATTTTTCACTATTTATTCATGTGAAGGCAAAACTGAATATTCAGCATCATTACTCCAGTAATCCTTCAGAAATCATTCTAATATGCTGATTTGCTGCTCATGCAATATTTCTCATTATTTTCAATGTTAGAACAGTTGTGCTGTTTAATATATTGTTCATTAAATTGTTTAATGAATAGAATGTTCAAAAGAACATATCAAATTCATTAAATGAATCACTTTTGATCAATTTAATGCGTCTTTGCTAAATTAACGAGTTAATAAAAAAAATTGCAAAACGTTTGATCGACAGTATATAGAAGTAAAAAAATTTAGAATCTTTTTGTCTTTATTTATAGGATAGTAGAAGACAGATAAATTCCAGTATGGTCAACATTATATATTGATCTTCAGGACTTTTGCATGCATGAACCTTTCCACACACACAAAAAAAATACTGTTGTAAATAACAATTCTTATTTTTTAATGGAATTTTGTAGTATTATTGTAAATTATTTATTTGTGCATGTCATTCTATTTGCAGGTGTCCTTACAGTTAATCAAATTACAGGGACAACCTTTCACTGACATGAGATTGCAGCAATATCAAACGACATTGACATAATAAATTCCTGATGGACAATATCCAAGTCAATATCAAACTGTCCTACATTTTTTTGTTCTGGAAGCCATTTCACTTAGATGTTCACAATAGGAAAGAAAATGCTATCACTACTTTTATTTCATGCTAAATTTAAAGATGGATTGCACACAGTACCCACAGAGTGAGAGGAGAGCAGAGAGAAAGGAGGGTGGGAGGGGGGTTACTGTCAAGGATCTCGGGCATATGGAAGGCTCTGGGGTGCTTTATGCCTTAGGATGGCTGGTGCCAGTATTCACTTTTCCTGGCATTTGTACACAAACCCCCCGTCTGAATAATTCATTGCAGGGACTCAGGGAGTGAAATGTTCTCTCTAGCACACAACAGTATTGTGTAATCAGAGCTCGGTAAGTGTAAGCACCCAGTGGGGCCCTCTGTCATTACGTGACCCTGACAACCGGAAGTCAACTCTGACTGCAACGCTCTGTTTGTGAGAGTCGACAGATGTTCACACTGCATTTGCTTGACAGAGCAAGTGCAGGCCAGTGTTATAGGCCTGTAAAATATAGACCTACAGTGCTAGTTTTTATGGTTTCAAAAAAGTGCTATTGTCAGTATGAACCACAGCTCACTCAGAAATCTCTTTCAAACTCAGAACTTTTCAGACAAATTGAAGCAGGAACAAAGTTGTTATGGTCGTGGGTCAGTGTAAGAAGAACACTCGAAGAAGAAGGTATCAGCAACATGTTTTATTTTCCAAAACAAAACTCAGGAACAAGATAACACTCGACTCACAATGATATGAACTGGAACAGACCAAGGAAATACAGGGAAGATATGCACAGAAGAGGATTAGAAGATTACAAGACAGGTGAGTGGAAAAACACTGGGAGAGCACGTTGGGAACCAGGAAGAGAACAGATGACAGGAAAAACACACAACAGATATGCCACCTCCCAAAAAGGTGGGACATCAGAGGAGAGAGGAAGAGAGGGGGTATAGGGAGAGGACAAGGAAGACAAGACCGAAGATGAAGAACAAATAACTCTAAACATGGGATGGGGGGCGGGCACCATGAAGCCCCAGGAAGAGGAACCTGTCAAGGGGGCCCCTAGGGTGGTGCCGGGAATTCAGGTGTCCCTTTAGGCCCCCCCCCCCCCCCCCCCCCCCCCCCAAAAAAAAAGGTAGTCAGTAGGAGCAATTTTGGGGCTTAGAGGGCACTCTCTTTAGAATGCAGTCCAAAGCAGACTCGGGGACTAGAGGGCACTCTGGAACTTACTCTGGGATTAGAGGGCACTTGGGAGCTGACTCAGGGACTAGAGGGTGCTAAGGGACAGAAATTAGTTGTGGAACGTGTTCAGGGGCTGGCAGTAGTTCAAAAGTGTGCTCAGGGAGTGACAAAAGTTCAGGAGTGTGCTCAGTGAGTTATAAAAGTTCCAGAACGGCTGTGTGTACATCCCACATACACAGCAACAGGGTGGCCAAAACGGCCAGCACCCACCCATCTGGTGGACACTCAGTTCTATTGCTCACTGGAGCAGGCTGAAGAATTCAGTACACAGGACACGACTGGAGAACAGGTAACGCAGGGGATGACTGGCGAATTGGGAGCGGAGGAGACAACTGAAGAATAGGGAGCGCAGGAGACGACTGGAGAATAGGGAGCACAGGAGGCGCTCAGAGTCTGTGCATCCCTGACATGAATTCGGGGGCCAGGCTCGCTGGAGCGCTCAATCGCCTACCGGATGGAATGGAACCGTAGCTGGAACCACTCTTCACGCCTCCCAAAGCTAATCATACTCTGTGCAGGTAGCGGACATGATCGATGAATTTTTGCTACGGGCTTATGACAATCATCAGGAGTTATCTGGGTGAACAGGTGGTCATCAAGTCAAGTCCCATCCAGAGGGATGAGTTGAGCATTGCATTGCCCCAATACTGGGAGAGCATGTTGGGAACCAGGAAGAGAACAGATGACAGGACAGATACGTAACAAAAGTCTACTTGGGAAAATTTTTCTCCCTCATGAATTTCCTGTAATTCCTATAGTCGCATACTAAAACGTTTCTATAAACAGCTTAATATAATTAAAATAGACAGTTTTGCACAATGTTTTCTTATGCTATAATATTGTGATTTAATTAAAGTTAGGATGCTACCTTTGACAGCAGTTCAGTAGATTTAGGATAAGAGTTATTATTATTATTATCAGATAAAAAGTATGAAATTACTAAGCAGTGCGTGCATAATACTGTTCCAAAATAAGTTATTTTCATCCCTACTGGAATCACAGGTGCAATCAAAATCAAGTCAAAATTGCTGTTTATCACATGCTGTCGTCTTGAGAACCCCAAACAGACTGACCCTGTTGACAGCTGATTTTGATCATTATGGTAAATCCTTCTATATAATTACCAATGGTGGAGCGCTTAGCAGATATTTGTGTTTTTTACTGGATATGAAACTGTGTTTTACAGAGTTGATAATTAAGATTTGTGACAAAATAATCTAGCTGTTTTTACATGGATGTTTGCGACAAACAGTGCAGGCAACAGTGTCATCGTATTCAAATCAGACTCATTAATCTACACCTGTCAGATTGCTCTAGTTTTGTTAGTAATATTTTTGTGTTGGCTCAGTGCCAGAAAGCATACAAAATAAACCTGTCATCACCAGATAATATATTTTCAGCTGTGGTAAAAGTTTTGATGATACTATTAATGCATCGCGAAGGGCTTAGTGGAGTAGTGGAGTTCATTTGAAAAGGAAAAGAGAGAACTTAAAATAAATAAATAATGCAATATAGTAAATCTCTTGTTTTTTCTTGATTTGGTTAACAAAAGTGTTAACTTTGGACCCTGTGTGTACAAAAAATAAAAGGATGAGATGTCATGAGGGAAACAATTTTTTTGCTTTCACGTTTTCTTTCTCATATACATACATACATCAGAGGCTATAAATAGATGTCATGTGTTAGGTGCGTTTACAGTTCACTTTGTCTAAAGAACGTCCTGAATATGCCCCCAGTGTGGCAATGCACACAAAATTTCAAAAACTCCAGCACTGAATCAATCTGGCAATGAACTGGGTCTGCAAGATGTATAGTACACCACCTTTCAAAGACGCACCATTTAACGATATGCATTTTTCTCGTGGAAGGAGCCATAGCACTTAGAAAAGCTCTTAGCTGGTACACCTCAGGGGGGCAAACATGAAGGTTACAAAGCTCGGGCTGGGGATGGACTATCTTTCCCTGAACTTGCGACCACAGAAGGTCCCTCCTGTTTGGTGTTGCCCCTGACAAGCTCTTGAGGAAGGAGATTATTTCCAATAACCAAATTCTGATAAGCCAACAAGGCAATATCAGCAAGAGGCAAGACTCTTGTTGACAGACCTTGGCCAGGACTCCGAGGAGCATAGAAGTCAGTGGAAAGGTATAAAGGTGCTTTCTGGGCCATGGTGTACAAACCCAGACAGGACGTGGAGGGGACATTGCGTTGTGAAGCAAAGAGGTTCACCTTTACTTCTTCTTCAGAGTGGCATTTCCATCCCCAGTGTGTCATAGCCTGACAGAAAGTCTGCTCCCATATTCAAATCCCCATGGGTGTAAATTGCCCTGAGAGACAGGAACTTGTCTTGAGTCCAAAGCAGAACCTGCTGAGATAGCCTGTTCAGACGGCGCAAATGCAGTCCCCCATGGCGATTTCTGTAGGCGACTACTGTAGTGTTTTCCACCCGAACTAGTACATGATAGCCCCTTAACTGTTGGAGGAAGTACTTCAGGTTCAGAAATCAAGTCCAGCCATCAATTTATGACAACTGATGTGCCAATTGAAATGATGACCTCTACAACACACCCCAGAACATGCGGGAAGTGTCTGTTGTTAGCTTCTTGGTAGCATCAATGAGTATTTAAATAATTGCCCAGAAATAGTGTGAAAGGCTGAATATGTTAGAGCATTTCAACAAAGAATCATAAAGTCATAGCTTGCAAATAAACACAATTCATGTTCACACAATCATAGGAACAAGAGAAAGGGAATCTCCTGTCTTCTCAGTTCCCTCACATTATATAAATATATAGCGGACCCGTAATCTGCGAGTTGCCCTGAGCAGGCGCGAGATCCAAGCCACTAGATTATTTATTGACAAGAGAACCTGTGTCCTCAGCCCGCTGTCAAGAAGCGCTGTCTTTAACAGCAGATGAAAGGGCATTGTGATCCAGAGAGAGAAGGAGAGAAAGGGAAGGACCAGTCTCTTACTCCTCAGTGCTATCAGCTCGCGATATGCAAGTCGATCACAAATCACTTTAATGGTTAACAACTCACAGCGCTTCCACTCGCTATTCTCAAATGCGTATCATAATCATGCATGGCCCGTGTACTGGGTAGTACGCATCTCTTACACGATTCTCTTTTTTCTCTCTTTTTCATGTAGAGAAAGAGAGTGAAAAAGGCTTATTCCGCCCAACAAAAGGGATAATTTAAAAAAAAGTAGTACTCACTGCACACAATGCAGTTCTGAAGACAAATGAGCCTGAAAGTGTACCTGTCTCACAATTGTTTATAGCCTCTGACATGCGCATTCAGGTTGTTTTAGCCAAATTCTTGCCATCCAAAAAGATAACAGTTTTTAAATAATGTCACCAGAGAAAACATTAAAGGTAATATGTGTAATTTTATTTTTTTACATTGGCTCAACCAGGTGGGCCAATCTGTTTGTTGACCAATGGAAGGTGGCAGGAGTGTTCAGGCATCCTTTTGAAAATATTTTGGCGATAGTGGCATGGGTATACCGACACTTTGTAGCATAATTTTTAGCATCACACTGGTTCCCTCGACAAAAACCCAATAGGCTTTTGTATTAGCGCATTAAAACGGTTCTGCGATCAACAAAAATTTATGATCCTTACATGTTTTTTCCATCAAGATAATTTTCACAGATAAAACTAAAGTTAGGCTATAAACGAACTACACCACGGACAACAAAATCTTTCAGTTTTTAACAGAAAAAATCTGTAAGAGTCTGTATAAGTGGACTGATTTGATCGTGTTTGATGTGATGGTGTTTAATCTCATTAGCCTCTGTAGTCCCATTTAGCCACTTGTTAGCAACTTTTTCAAGACACAAAAAATATGTATTTTTTTTAAATCACAGGGGGAATTACTGATATATCTTGATTTTGTGTTAATTATAGTCCTTATTTCAAGCATTAGGTTAAAATGACATGAATTATACATTGGCATAAACCTGTTGATAGAGGTATATATTCTTTGTAATATGGTATATGGTGGTGGGGGGTTCTGTAGCTTACTGGCTGAAAGATAGTGATAGCACAGATCGATATCCGGTCCTATCTCACACCTGTGCCCCCGGCTGCAGATTTTCTTTAACGTGCACTCTGATTGCTAAAGCCTTGCTGTCTTTTTTTTTTCTTTCAATTTGGATTTGTGTGATAGAGTGTGATATTTGTAAATAGGACTGACTCTGATGGTGTATATGATTTGGTATTGACTGACAGTGTGGGTTTAGTTAATGTAAATGTGTGTGTCTGTGTAGGCTTTTCTAAGTTGTGGAAGAAAAATAATATTGAGCTAGAGATGAGTCTCAGACACCTAGTAATTACTGCAGCATGCTGTGACTTCTGAAATACTGTAGCTGTGAAGGAGATGAAACCACACACATATGCACAAACACACTAATGCACAACGACACATAGACATACCAATATGTATACTGTAATTGTACCATGTACTTCAAAAATATATATTTTTAAATTATTATAGAGGGGACTTTCTATTGATTCTATTGTATTTATGATATGTCCTGTTACACCACTAAATATAAATATTTATATTTACCTCACAATCTTTTTATGTGTTTCGATTTTTATTTCATTAATAATCTGTATATTTTCAAGCTGTTTTCCTCTAAGGTATATTTGTAAGAAAAACATTGTAAAAAAAACTAAACAAAAAAACTGGAACCGTGCAAACTCACACACATGATCTGAGGCTGATTACGAAGTTAAGGATTGCAGTTGATGGAAGAGAAGTGGTGCTCTTCACCTTGAGAGGTTGAGTAAGAGGAGAATGAAAGAAAGGATTGTGAGATATTTGTCTGAGTTTAAAAGATTGTTCTTAAATGGACAGAGTCATGGAAGAACTGAAGAGGAGGAGAGCAGAGCGTGTTTGATTACACATGAAAGACCAACAGTTACACATGAAAGTTGTAAGAGAAAAGCATTTCATATCAGAAGATGAAGAGTTTCAGAAAAGAGATTGGAGGGAATGACTGAAATTGCTGTTGATGATTATGGTACCTTGCTGAAATGTGTATATATATATATATATATATACACATTTAGCATGGGAGGCTGGTTGTTGGTTTGCTGGTTCCAAGTCAATTATTATTCAATTATATATATATATAATTGAATAATAATTGACTTGGAACCAGCAAACCAACAACCAGCCTCCCATGCTGGCCCAGCATGCAAAACGTACCATATATATATATATATACTGGTTGAAAGATAGTGATGGCACAGATCGATATCCGGTCCTATCTCACGCCAATATATATATATGGTATGTTTTGCATGCTGGGACCAGCATGGGAGGCTGGTTGTTGGTTTGCTGGTTCCCAGCACAGGACGTTTTGCTTGAGACCAGCATAAACAAGCCTGAACCATTATGGAATTCATGCTGGGGTTTTTTCAGCAATATAATGACAGAGATTACGATAACAACTGGATTTGTGAATGAAAACGTTTGTTGTTTCAAAAGTGTTCTGTTCAAAAGTTACCATTCAAAAGTGGGCTTTTTTTTCTTTCATTTGTGTGTAATCCTATTCTTGTGGAATTCCTCCTTTTTTGGACTTTTTTTCTCTGGTGTTTGTTCTTGCTGGTATCTATGAATTGCAGATTTCCATTTCAAAGAGCAATTTAACCCCAGGGGGTTAAAAGCTGCTGTATTCTCTGCTGTTTCTTTCTGTAGCACACCGCTCTAAATTTGATACAGACAGATCAGAAATCTTTTGGAGTTGAATGAACGAATGGAAATTTCTTTGAAAGAAAGGGTGATAGACAGAGGAATTCAACACCTCTCTGCACGTGTCTCTCTGGGAGCTCTCCTTCCCTGGAAATTACACCTATCAACCTACAAGACTCAATATTGGCCAACCATACTCACAAGAGGATGGATGGATGAATGGATGGATGGATGGACAGTTAAAGATTAAGAGAGTGCAGGATGGAATGATGTCCAGGAAGATAAAAGGAATAGTTTGAAGACAAAAGGCGGGATAAACAGATAAAGGAGAGAGAACAAGACAAAGGTTCTGTAGACAGACATAGTGTGGGAGAGTAATGGAACAACAAATCAAATCACTTAGAACAACAAACCACTTAACAGAAAAGAGACGCTCCTGTCTGCATTAACACTCTAGAGTGCCCAGGAAATGGATGTGTCCAACAGAGACAACTGAAAAGTGAAGACAAATCACTTTACTAACAGCACAAAGTCAGACATTAGTGAAAGAGTAGTCTGGACACACTTTTCTGTTTGAAAGGGGTCTCAAACGGGGGTCCAGGGGTGAATGGTTTTTATATATTCATTTTTTAAAAATATGTTTATAGAATATGGGTTGATACAACTATTTCAGATAAACCCTGTATTCTTAACAATGGAGTAGTCAAAGTTGCTGTCTAATTAGTCAAAATAAACTGAAAGTGGAATAGATTTTATACTCATAACTGTATATGAAAGCAGTCTACAGAACATCAAACTGTTTTGTTTTTTTCGTCAGAAGAACAAGGAAAATCATTTCTGCTATAAGAACATGGAGTAACAAAGAGAGACAGTAATTTTATGACGATGGCAGCATCGAGATCTGAGAGAAAGTAAATAAATACAGTGGTACCTCGAGATAAGAAATTAATCCGTTCCGAGGCGGCCTTCGTATAATGAGTTTTTCGTAATCTTGGAACACATTTTACATGTAAAATGGCTAATCCGTTCCAAGCCCTCCAAAAACACCCCATTAAATTTCATAATAAAGCTAAATTGACCTATAAACAATGAAATAACGTAAAATGTCGAAGCTTACCTTTCGAGTGAGGCTATCTCCGAAAGTGGCGGCAAAGGAGGAGGAGGGCAAATGGCAGATAAAGTAAAGTTTCGGGTGTGGAGTGGCTGAGCTAAAGCACGCCAGCACGTACGTATAGAAGATGCATGATGGGAGGGATGCTGTCCAATTAGAGAGAAGGATCTCATGTCTTGGCTAGCATCAGGAACCAATGGGAGAGCAGGAGGATGGTGGCGAGTCTACTATAACTAAGATGGCGGCATGCGGCGCAAGTTTCAAAATTGTTATGGGGCGAATCTCTGACTTTCAGAAACCTTTCGTATCTTGAAAACTTTACGTATGTAGAGCAGTAAAATTATTCGTCTTTGCTTTCGTAACTGAAATCATTCATTAGGGAGTTCAGTGTTCAGTGGAAGGGTTAATTTAAGACCAATTGTACAAGTTAAGAAAGCTCTTGTTAGTTTTTACAGGCAGCAGCACTTCTGCAGGCTTTATACGCTGGCCTGCACACAGTACTGGTAATGATATGTAAACATATACTGTACCCATACATATTTGTATTTTGTACATGTGCACACGCAGTCATTCAAGTTGTAGATAATTACATTCTTTTACAATAAGATGACTTCCAGAGTCAATCTGCTCACCTAATTTACACAGCATTTTATCATGCATGCAAAGCCATCAGGGTACAAGAACATGGACATTTGAATAATGTGATTGTTTTTACATCTGTGACATAAACGTATTTATTTGAAAGAGACATTCGAAAAGATGATATTTACAATCAGCATTTTATTTTCAGTATGGGGCTTCACGAGCCTTTGTGAAAAACAACAGGGAGATAGTTTACCCAAAAAATGCAAATTATGTGATTATTTACTCACCATGTTGTACCAAACCTGTATGCAAAAAGACATTATTTTGAAGAATGTTGGTAAGCTAAAAAATTCCAATTTTCTTCTATTGTATGGACAAAAATAGTCCATTTGATTATCAGCATTCTTCAAAATTGCGTTAAGCAGAAGAAAGACATGTATACAGGTTAGGTATAACAAGTCATTTACTTGTCATGTTCGTTTGTCTTGCTTATTTTATTTTTGTCATATGTGTCACAATCTGTGTTTGCACAATAAAAAAAATTCCTCTTTTGTGTTCAGAAAAAGAATGCATAAAATAATATATGTATTTACCCGGACATGCGAAAATAATCACAAAAAGATTTAAAGAGATGAAGTAAAAAAGAAAAGCAGGATGTTAATCAATTTCAAAGCACTATATGTACTCATACTTGATGTGATATGATTGAGAATGAGTAATACCTGAGCGCCGCACCGTCCTTGTATCTCACGGAACAGGGGAGGCATAAAAGGGGCAGTGATGCCAGACCTCGAGGACAGGCCTGGAGTTTACACAATGTTTTGTGTTCATGTGGGCGGCACACAAAAGTATTTGCCACCAGTACTTTGATCTATTTTATTTTATTTTTTTCAAATAAAAAGTTGTTAAATGTTCGCCGGTTACCGCCTCTTTCCTTCCCAAACTACGAACTGTGTTACAGAGGGGTTTGTGCCTCAAGTTCCAAATTGACAGAGAAACTGTATTATTGGAATGGATTTAGTTAAGAATAAGAGAAAAAGAGGGGAAATGTCTTATTTTTTAAATGCACAAACTAGTAGGAGAAAGAAAGGGGTCAGGTAGGTGGACACAGCTAAACACTAGCCTGAAGTCTTCACATGTGACTATTTACATGTGTACAGATGAGTCTGACAAAACACAGTGTGTGTGTGTTTGTGTGTGGATGTGAGAGAGAGGGCAACGCATGCAAAGTCACATCTGTGATTCACAGCAGGCTACACTCACTCACAATCAGTCACACACTCTCACAGTAGATTAACTGAGGACTCTTCTTTAAACACACACACTTAATGGAAGGCTCAGCTAGAGATAAGAACACCGCAGGTCACTGCATTCTCTCCTCCACCAGTGTTCGACTGAACCCAGAAACCACAGCAAACAGAGGGAACACTGGGTGACGGGGATACGGACCCAGGTCACAAAACAGCTGCTGTTAGAATCTGCTGCAGCATAAAACTTTACTGTAGACTAGAGGCTCACAAATATTTTTGAGATTTTAAGTTAATATTCAATCATTTTCACACTTATCTGATGTTGATTAATGGTCAAATGACATACAAGTACTGGTAAACAAATATAACATTTCATATTCATCAGTGAACGCTTTATTTTAATTCTTTCTTTTTTATAACTATTTATACTGCTGTTTGGACAAAGAAAACATTCATGTTTTTTTTTTTACATTTATTCATTTTGTTGTGATATGACATTTCTTCTGTGTTTCATATTGCTGTTGCTGAAACCAACTAAGACCTCTTTCAGGGTCTCTATTATTATTATTAGTAGTAGTAGTTTAACTCTAATTATAAATTAAAGATGTAAAGATATTACTGCAAATAAATTATAGTTGTACAGTAAAAATGATTTTTTTTTTTATGGTTATAAGAATAATTATCTACAAGCTACCAATATGTATCCCTTAAATTCTTCACTTTCATATGTCCAAACCCAAAAACCTTTAACATTTTTGAAATACTCATGAAATTCTTTAAGCTTCTGTCCACAGAAATGAAGAAAATAAAGTGCACATGTTTATCAGTTTATGAGAAGGACTGAGACATCTGTCACACATGCAGATCACATAATGATTTCACAAGTTTACATCTATCTTAATCCTTAAAAAGTCATAAAAGTAAAGAGATTTGGCTTGTTTTGCAAAAGGAGGGGCTTTTGAGCATAAGCGCTAAGCCCCCGTCTGAACCAATTAATGAATTAATGTCAGTTAATATAAAATGAAGGCATTAGAGGGCTGAGGTAGTGCAGGCATGCTTGAAGAGTTGAGAATGAGAGTGAGTGATTGACTGGATACTTGCCGTTAAACCTAGAAAAGGATTTTCTTAACTCAAATTAATATCAGATAGACTTCTATAGTAGAGGAGGAGAGACCGTACGTAGCTGTGTATTTGGCTATTGAAAACAAATGTTCTCCCACGTTGCAGCTGCCTGAGACTCCATGAGGTTTTCCTCCAGGATTTCCGTGTTGTAACTGTGTTCACAAGCCTTCCAGGGCTGCTGCAGGAAACCTCCTCGCAGCATGTTGCTTCCAACACCATGATTCACAGAAGGGACCTTGTGTTTCTATTTTTGCACAGTTGCACAATTTGGTTTGATGCCATACCCATGACAAATAGATGTATTGTTTTGTGTTACCAAAAGCAAAATTAAAGTTTTAATTTAGTAGAAATATTTGGGTAACTGTATGCTGTTCAGAGTGTTGTGTTCTCAGGTTAGAAATCAAACCAGTTATAGTTCCTTGCAAACACATTTTAACAAATTGCTACTTTAGCAGTTTCATTTTCATAATGAAGTGCATCCACACTGCTGGTATGTTTAGCGGTTGTACCTTATCTAGGTTGTGTGCATGAAATAGTTGCTGACATGGTCAAAATTTGTCATCGGAAAAGCGCTAATTTGAAAAGTAATTTTTTTCTAGTGTTTAGTCGGATGGTAAAAATGCAGAAAATTCTGAGTTGGTCTTTTAGTGCTCTCCGTCACAAGTTTCCATCTAGCACAGTCAGGTCTTGAGGACTGCTTTATGATTTGCTGCTGCGCCATACTGTTTCCATTTCTTAATTACTGACTCTCTGTTCTGTTCTCTAAGGAATATTTAATGACTTGGAAATGTTCTTGTATTTCTAAATGCCTTGTGCCTTTTAATTATTTTTTCTCTGTGTTGCTTGGAGCAGCCCTTTTATTTCTTTACGCTTTAAGGTGGGCAACTAGACCTCTTCAGCACCTTTCAGTTAGAGCTGCATTTTTATTAAAATCAACTGAAATCTCTTGATATTTCACACATTATTTCCATTTTTTTTTTTAAATGGTGAGTGCTGAAAGCCAATTGGTTGCATTAATTCTGTTTAATTCTGTTCAGAATGTTAATTTGTCATTCAAGTGGAAATAATGAGCTCATGGATGACCAAGTTAAGTCACATTTAAGCATAGGTAACTTGGAATTCTAGATTATACTCAAGTTGGCAAGTTGGGACGTTATAAGTGTTGAATTGAAAGGTGGAAACAGTGATCTATATAGAGATCAATGAGTGAAAAGCAAGTCTGTATTATATTATAATGAATGATTTTGCAAGTTATTTTAACGCTCAACTCCAAGTTTCCCATGTGCACTTGAAGGCAGATTCTATTCTATTCTATTCCATTCCATTACATTACATTACATTACATTACATTACATTACATATCTCACTTTGACAAGATTAGTTTCTGTTGATCAGTGTCAAAAAAAGTTGGTTCTGTAGAATTACAAAACATCACACACTCACACACACACGTTGTGTTTTCATGTTTTATGGGGGCATTCCATAGACATAATGATTTGTATAGAGTAGAAACTGTATATGCTATCCCGTAACCCTTGTGGGGACGAAAAATATCCCCACAAGGATTTTAGATTTTTCCATCCTTGTGAGTTACCAGGACACACACACACACACACGCAAACACATACACACACAAATTAATCCAAGACTAACATAGGGTTTACCAGGACGCACAAACACAAACCAATTCCAAGACTTACTAACATGGAAAAATCTATACTCCTTTCTCTCTGAAATACATTTTTGTATGTACTATATAGACATTCATAATTTTATTTCAGAAGGATGGGGAAGATAAAATGGCTTAGTGAAATGGCCATTTGCAAGCAATGTGACAAATAGTAACAGGATTTGTCTTCTGAAAGCATCAGTCGATTCTGGAGTAGACAGATTTGTTGACTGTAATAGGGTTTCACATTTCAGCACACTGCCGCACACTGTGACGAGCGTAAAATTAAATTATGCCTGTTTTCAATGCAGGAAACCTTGACTAACATTACAAGAGGATTTCAGAAGAAATAAGTCTGTGTGTGTTGTTCTGATTGATAGGTCAATGGATTCACGTTCAGCAGATTCCTACTATCTCACACTATTGGTCAGTTCTACAGTATGTCACTCTCTCTTTATCTATCTATTTATCTCTGTGTATATAATAGTGGTGTGCTTTGTTTGTGTGTGTGTGTACTTCCAGGCCACTTTAGGGGAAATCGATGTGGTCTGAGATAAAGGTCAAAATTGTCTCTGTAGTTAATTAGTTTCTTCAAACACCTTTCTACCAACCTCTCAGTCTCACACACATTCTTTGTTTTATGTATATAAGATGATTCAGCCTTTATCGCTCATTACTGGAGAGGTCTACTTCAGCAGAGAAAAGTTAGGGTATTCAAACTCAACATATATTTATATCTTATATGACGTTTTAGATTAAAGTAAACCATCTGTGACAACTGACCGGATTAAAAAACAAAAGCTACACAAACACAGTGAACGCTTGAAGTTATATATGCCCGTGAGAGAAATCGGTTCACCTGAAGTATTTTTAGCTGTTTTCTAAAAATGTTTGCATTCTATATGGATTTAATATTCAGTCCAGAATGAGGGGAATGCCTTGTTAGAGGGGATGTTTGGCAGCCATACTCATTACAAGCATTTCCTTGTTCGTCTATCATCTTGTCTATCTGTTACATCTTTACTCTCTCCCTCTGCCATATGTCAGTCCTGTTACTCTGTGTTTCATCATATAGCTCTATTTCTGCCATATGAATGCTGGATCACCCGTGTGTCATATCGCCAGTGAATCACAGGTGTTTAAGGATATTCTCCAGATTCTCCTAGGAGCGATTTCGGTTAAATTGGTTCAGTGAATCACTGGATACTGGCCAATGTCTTCTTAGAGACACAGCACAGAGCTGGATAATGAGAAGGCCTAATCAATCACTAAATGTCTGCTGTAGGAGAAATCCCTTTACCCTAAACCAAATCCTCACACAAAGCATTATGCACTTTTAAATTTAATGAAGTCTTTATTCACTGTGTTTATGAAGATATTGTCCAAATTTTTCTGTTGGCTGATCAACACAATGCATAAGATTTCAGGTTTTAGTATCCTTGGTTGACAATGACAATCCTTCCTTACAATGAAGGTAAAAGCTATTCTATTATTATTATTATTATTCAGTTTTTAAAACAAATTTAAATATTTTTATCTAATCTTAATTGCTAGATACAAATTTATAATTCGTTAGCCTCATATTTTAATGTTTTTGGAAAACACGAAAAAACACAAAACTGCCATGTTGTTGCATTGTTTAAAGATTTTTTTTTTTCACTTTTTCTCACACACATCCACATCAGCAGCCTCTCTCCTGCACAACTGGGGGATGTTGTGTAAGTGCTTTATGGATATGTGTTAGCAGGGCATGTTTCCTCCGCCTGTTACATCAGAGCTGGGATTTTAATCAACTCGCGGTATTCCACATACACTCTATAAAAACATCTGTAACCCAGCTAGCTCTGAGATCACATTTCTTGCATATCCTCAGAGCTTCAGATGGGTATGTGTTTCAGGTTTGAGGATATTTGATGTCAAATATAATGAAATTTTACAGGATTTATGGGCAATCTGGTTATTTATTGTCATCTGTGAATTGTGATATTAAAGCTACTTTAAATGATTTCTGTGCTCCAAAAGGTGTTACAGAAGTCATGGTATGTGATGTTCCAATGCTCCCCTATCTTCCAATATGTAATTTGGACGATGCTTTTATCCAAAGTGTTTGATTTTGCATACATCAAATACAGTGGAGTTCACTTATCTCGAGTCACAGTTAACTCGCCAATACTATTATGTCGACGTTTTTGAAGTGAAACCGCCAAACTCCCTATTTGTCTCAGTATTTTCTTGTGGGTAATGTCGATTCTGTTTTGTTGCCGAATCCTAGTATCTCGAGCAAAAACGAGGGACATATACGCCACTTCACATGGTTATCTTGTGACTGAGAGTTCACTGCGCTGAGTTCGCGTTGCACATGGATCACACTTCAGTGTTGCCAACTTGGCGCCTTTGTCACTATATTTAGTGAGTTTTCAGACCACTATAGCACAAATTTTCAAAAAATACTAGCAACAAATCTAACGACTTTATCTGGAGTATCGTAACATATCGTTCTTACTCTTTTCAAGGAGCAGCGAGTGCTGCCGCATCCCCATCCCAAAGCACTCACAGGTGGCCCGGTCCTCCCAGATGCAGGCAGAGCAGGAGATGTTCACTACTCCACATGCAAATGAATCGCACTTGTCCGGGAAGCCGGCACTGGCTGATTATGCAATGGCAGTACAGGATGTCAAATGTTCTTTGTCTAAAAAATTATTAAATCACTGCACAAATTTTAATCGCTGCATTTGTTTGACTCACACACGGCCTCAGTCACGTACTCTCGTCCACTGTGTGTGTGCGCCAGTCTGTGACAAAAGCTAACTAGCTGGCTTGCTTGTCATGTCTGTCAAAACTGTACACCCAAAAATACAGGAAGGAGTGGGAATCAAACCCTGAATTCCAAGGCTGGTTAAAGCCGTTTATTGGTGATAACACGTGGGCATACATGTTGAAAGTATGCAATCTAGCACAGCAACACAATCTAGTACAGCCATGCACGCACACACACAAACACATCCCTGTTTCTGACGCGCGGTCTGCTCAGCACCGCTGTGGATTGAAGAATGGATTGAAGGTTATTAAAAGATGGGACAAAGCCGAATTTGGTGAGAAAGCACATTAGACAGGCAGAACACAAGAAAGTATGCAATCTAGTACAGCGTGATGACCTCACGAATATGTTATGACTGTTTAAGCTGTGAGCGAAATTGTGTTTGCAATGTTGGAGAATATAATTAAAGGTTTGTATCAAGAATCAAAGGTGTTTTTTATTGTATCCTAGTAAATCTCTACTGTTAGTGCACATATGCCTTTTGTTGTTAGCATATTGGGTATAGGTTATCTCGCTAAACGGTTATCTCAACGCTTTTTTGCAATCCCCGAGGCCGTCGACATAACTGAACTCCACTGTATATCAATTTGATCAGTTATTAGATTTCCTGGGAATCAAACTCATGAACTGGACATTGCTAGCTGCAATTTTTCTGTGTGGCTGTTATAACAAGGTCTGATATTACAGATTTGTGATTAATGATTTATGAAAGGAACATTCATATTTCCTCAAGACCTCTCGGCTTTCTTGATTTGTTCAATAAAGTCTTATTTTGACTTCTGGAACTGTGCCATTTTGAGCTTCATTTGCAATACAGAGAAGATATTTTCCCACAACAATATTCTTTCAGATTGTAAAAAATATATGTACAGACTTAGGATGTTTATGTTTGGTTACCTCTTGTCACACACTCTTCATTTTATCACCATATAGTTTCACAATAAATAGCTTTGGCACAGCAATAAGGGGTTAACCTAGGGTAAAAACAAACTTCTGGAGCAGTTTAACCCAGGGCCATGTGTGAAAAGCCATAGAGACCCATGTAATTTCTCAAGATTACTTTTTCAGTGGTATCTTAGAAGATAATACCTTTACACCTAAACACCAAGATAATATAGATAACACCTTAACCCCCCCAAATAATAAAATGTGTTAAGCGAAAATGATAGATGGCAAGCAGACATAAAGTGAATGGTTTTAGCAGAGGTTTTCAGATATTAGTACCCTGTTCATCCTGTCTGTCTTCAGCCACCTGTTATACACTCAGCAAAGCCTCAGGCATATGTTCTCAAACCTTTGTGTGTGTGCGTGTATGTGTGCATTACTATGCATGAGAGGTTGAACCACAAGTCTTATTCAAAAGCAAAGTAATTTTTTGACTATGTGACAGAGAAGTGGTAAGAGTTGTTTTTCCTGTTCAAACACTGGAGGGAGATGAGCGAATGATGAAAATACAGTGGAGAAAAGAGAGAAAAAGGCATTCCCTGTTAAACTATCTTCTTTAGACATGCATGAAAACAAAAGACGATTATTAGTCACACTCTGTTCTTTTCTGTAATTCGGTGAATTAATATATACTCGTTGTGTTTTCCTAAAAGCAGGACTTGTTCTCTCTGCGGACAAAAACTTAAAGCCACAGTTTAATTGCCTTAAAACACAACAGCTTTTTTTTTTGGGCTTCACATAGTCATTCTAATTTACATATATATTCAAATTCTGTTGTCCCCCAAAGGCTTGTTAAAGTGTCCTGAAAGATAAATGATCACAGCCTTTCAGAGGGAACTCCTTTTAATTTTAACAAATAATTTCTGGCCTTTAATGGTTCACATTTCAAAAGGAAGTAGATCAGAAATGGGCTGACAAAGCAATTGGTGCCTGGGCGTTTAACAATGGGGCAAAGGTGGCATTAACTTTCCCATTTTCCCTTAATTGCTTGTCTTTCATTATGTCCCCTTGACACTCGCTTTGCATCTAATTAAAATATCGGATGAATCTTCAGCGTAGAGCGGGGACGCTTCATTGTTTGGGTTTGTAGGAGTAGAACATGAGCATGTGACATGGAAAAAAGCAGCATCTGATCAAGTGTGTCTGTTTCCCACAGCGGGAGGCACTCAAGTCGAAGACCAGACTTTGATTGGCAGCTGACTGTGGATAAGCTCCTGACGGTTCACTCTGCAGTCCTGCATGCTGAAGGAGCTCTCAGGTGAACACTGTCAAACTGAAGGTTCAGAGGCCCAATGGGTGGAACAGATGTTACTTACTGCATTAATTCCAGTCGCTAGCAGACTATTGATAACCGAATGAGGTTTTATAGCATGAATCGATGTGGAGACAGGTCTTGTGACTCAATAGTTATATAGATGAATGCAAGAATGAGGGAACTAAATAATTAAGAAAACCCAAACTAAGCGAAATAGTTTGTTAATGAATAAGTGAATTAAAAAGTTAATGAGTGAATAAAATAATGCATGAATTAATGAGCAATTAATTAATTAAATGATTAATGTTTTTGTTAAATTAATTATTAATTATAAAAATTATTACAATACATTTATGAATCCATTAATGTATTATTTATTCAGTGAACAATTCAATTATTTAAGCTACTAAGCGTGTAAATGGTAGCGCAAGTGAAGAAATGACTGTGACATGAATTGATGAATGTCAAAAATTTAAGAGTGAGCAAATGAATGAATAAGAGAATGTATTAATTGTTTAGGTTACACTTTTTTTCAGATTTTCCACTTTAGACATTTTACTAACCATAAGCAACTTTGCAACTACATGTCAAATAACTCTCATTAGTTTGCAATATATTAGAGTATTAGTAGAGTGGTATGTTAGGGTCAGGGTTAGTAGAATAAGCTGGCATGTACTTACAGTTACTGTGGACTATCAAAAAAGTGCAAACATTGTTTATTTAATTCAATAATAAATGATTAATTATTACAAATTACAGTAAATTAATGAATTCAATAATTTATTAATCAATGATTGAATAATGAATAGTGAATGTTAATGGAGGAACAAATTTGAAAATGAATTGAAACTGAAATAAGAATACATAAATTAATGAATCTATAAAGACTGAGTGATTCAGTAAGTTGTTTTAGTCAGTGAATGATTAAAGGAATGAAAAGGGTAATTAAGTCAGTGAGTGAATAAATTAGTGAGAGCATGTAACTCTAGGACCAACTAACTGGACGGGTTCATGACCATAGAAATTAATCAGCAGTTTGAGTAAGTCAGTAAATTAATGAGTCAGTGAATGAGGAAGAGAATGCATGAATTATTTTAAAATAAAAATGAATAAGGGAGCCAGTAAATGAGGGAGTGATGAATGAGTGAATGAATGGATGGATGGATTGATTGATAAATGCCTGACTGAAGAAATCAACAGGCAGATTCAATGAGCGAGTGAGTGAGGATTTTGGAGTTTTTGATTGTCATGACAATTTGACCAGATGACAGATATCACAAGCAAAATTAAGCAAATTCTGCATGTTGAATAATGATAAGCAAGAACAATGATAAGGCTGTTACACAAAGCTATCTCAATGTTCTTCATTCTTCCACTCTCTTTTAATCCTAATGGCAATACATTCAGTATTCCTTGATAGCCTTCATGGAAACTATAATGTGAGAACAACTTTCACCTCAGGTTGGCTGTGCGAAGCCAGGAGCTTCCTAAGAGCAAACACTCAGAAAAAAAGCCCAGAGGGAGGTTCAAAGAGGTGAAGAGGATGACAGAATGACATAAATCTCATAAACAGTCTCATGTACCCTGTTGGGACACACAATTGTAGAAATCTTTTCAAAATGAGCACTTGCCACTCCTGCTCGATGTCTTGTTTTTTTATAGGGCAAAAAGACAATACACAAAAGAAAGAAAGACTCTCACCCTTTCTTTGTACCTTAATTTCTACAAACCCAAAATCCATACAGTACCTTGGTTCACAGGTAGATGGATATGTGACCATGTAACAAAGAGCCAGATTAGGGCTTAGTCGAAACGGCGAAGGGCCGCAATTGTGGGGAATTAATGTTTAATTCAGTGACAATTGGCTTGCCTGTAAATTCAGTTGAAGAATTGGAAGCATGAGGTTTTCTTTAGAGCTGGATGGTCAATGCTAAGTCAAAAGCAGCAGCGGGTGCAGAAACGGCCTTGATTACATGCTAGAAATGAGAAACACAAACAGTGTCAAAGCTTTTATGATCATAAATTCTTATATTTTCTTTCAAGTGGCTAGTTTACTGAAAGAACTCAGAGATGTAGGACTTTCAGCACTAAAGCAGCCCACTTTTAGTGCTGTTTCTTTGCCATTTATTTGTTTGCTTATTTATTTATTTATTCACAGAGTCTGTGTGTGGGCAATGAAAGCCGTTGGATTTGTGTCAGCAAGTAAAGTTTCCAAACAAACAAACAAATTCTAATTAGCATAGCCTCTCACAACATTCCTCAGCAAACACACACTCACACACTTGCGACATAATTATGGTTTTAGGCGGTCTGAATGTCAAAAACACAGAGAATTGTCGGATGATTCATGAGAGTTGTGATGGTGAGGTAATCAGAACAGACTGTGAATGTCCTCTAAATGTTTAGCCCTTATTTTTAAGATGAAGATGCTGAGAATAAAGGGCTGTGTCTTTCCTCAGACCTCTTACTTGACTTGAGCATGTATGTGCGGAAGTGTTGAGTCAAGGCAATAAATTAACATTATATATTTTCTCATTGTTTTTTATTTATTATAAATAATTTTTTAATGTTATTATTATTATTATTACTGTTATTAATATGATTATTATTATTAAACAGAGAAGGAGCCATCAGTATTTTTCAAATGAGGATCTGCTTATGGAGGGTCTGTGACCCATGCACTCCTCAGCATGTACTGATGTGTGTCCTCTCAGCCTTACACAAAGGCTTGAACCATTATCACAGTAATTAATACCCTCCATAAATCACAGAATGAGAGAAAGTCAAAGAGGGAGATGAAACTTGTCATCTTCTGCACCATCTGTCTGTTTCAAGTTGATCGATGGATTCCACTCCAGACATTATTGTTTTCTTTCTACACTTCTTTAGAAAGGATTCATTTCATTTTTCTTCCCTCATTAATCACCCCATTCCGATAATATTGACAGGCACTATTTAACTGCCACCGTTTACAATAGTGCATCACTGAGATACAAGTTAGGACAATCTAAAAGGGAAGGGGGTATTTATAGACCATATGGAAGTGTCTCTGTGTCAATCAAGTGGACTTTTGAATATTTTCAGGAATTCTGCATTCTGGCATGCAAGGAACACTGATGGTCTATAAATACTCCCTTCCCTTTTGGATTGTCCTAACTTGTATCTTGTAAAGAAGTGTGTGTGTATAGTGTATATATATATATATATATATATATATATATATAATTTTTTTAAACATTTTTTAATCAAATATATATATTTTTTTATAAAAAAAGAAAAGAAAAAATAATAATAATGGGTATGGTTATTAAAGTATTAAGGCAATTATTACTTTCTGATGCCATCACTGCAATGTACATTTTCCACCTTGACCTCTAACTGTGGTTTCATATATGATTAAGCCTGCAGTGTAAAACCAATCACATTTTAAATTCTTCCTGTAAAATTAAGTCCAATGATGGTCATTGATTCCTAGGAATATCCTTAAAATTAAATTAACTTTACATTTACCAGGACATTCTCTCAGTCATCTTTGGGATTTTGAATGTTCCCCTTTGAAGCACAAATACAGGTAGTATCCTTAATGAAATTCAAGGTGTCCTTGTCCTATTGCCGTTTTGTCATGCCAAGGGAGTATGCAGGGGCCGCATTAGATGCCCTACAACAAGGGCTTTTTGCTAATGAGGATTCATACTCTTATTTTGCTGGCCATATCGGAGGCTTTAACTCGCTTTGTTTTAGGAAAATCACAGGGGATTGTCCACAAGGACAACATGAATGATGCTAAGTGAAGACAACCTTACCTACAGCACATGCTAATGACCGGACTAGAGGATATGGTTTGATGGTGGTCCACCACTCCAAAATTGCATGTTATCAGACATTTCTAGTACATCTCTCTCTCTCTTTCTCTCTCTCACTCTATTTACAGGGGTTGGATAATGAAACTAAAACCAGAATAATGTATTAGTTTGCTGTAGGGCCTCTTTTTGTGGCCAATACAGCATCAGGTCGTCTTGGGAATGACAGATACAAGTACTTCATAGTGGCCAGATGGAATTTGAGCAATTCCTGACAATTCCTTCCTGAACAGTGGCCACTATGTGATGCAAGTAGAGGAAGTTTTCTGACTTGCTACTCCAAAATACCCCAAAGTGGCTCAAAAATATTTACATCTGGTAACCATGCAGGCCATGGGAAGAGGGGGGGGGGGGTTGCACTCCTTGGGGCTTCTCCACTCTGTATCTCCCATGGATGTGGGAAGGATAGTAAAGGTGGACTTAAGATTTGTACTGTTGGCACCAGTGAAACCAAGGGTTTGGCTATAGTCGCCCAACCATAAATATTGACTCCTGGATATTCCTTTCAGACAGATTCCTCTTGTATCAACAGTTACTCTTATTGGATGTGGGTTGTCCTATGTGGTGTGGGGCCACAATTAAATGCTTTTATTTTTTTCCAAAACTATGTTTTTTCCATTTGAACTTTTCTAGATTCATTTTTTTGGATTTCATTTACATTTTTTTGAACTCCAGTTTAATGGTTGTTACATTTTCAATGAAATGTGTTTTTCTTCTGGTAATCAAATGAAGAAATAAAATATTAGTTTAATTTATTTTTTAATCATCTGAAATTAAGCAACTTTATGATGTGCGGCACAATGAGCTTTACTGTTAAAATTTTAACATGGGATAAAAATTTTGATTATTCGAATGTAATTTATTTTCATTATTATTATTATTATTATTATTAGTGTAAGTGTTAGTATAATTATTACATTGAGACGTATCTAAATTATACTGTACAACAGTAATATATTTCTGTCAAATTGAACCAAACTTTTATTTTAATGGTTGCAGCGTACTATGTGAAGCGCTTTGAACTCTGGAAAAGCGCTATATAAATGTAACATTTTCTTTCTTTTCATTAAAATAAAATAAATGAATATGAATAAATGAATAAATAAGTAAATAAATGATGCTCCACATTGCAGCATCTCATTCCTTCTTCAGGGAACAAATTTGACATACATAACCGAGACAGGAATGATAGTCTCATTCTCTTTCAAGGGAACTCAAGCTGTGTTGAAACACTATGGGAACCCCATGCCAGCGCTGCCAAAGCGCCAAGTGATTTCAGACGAGAACGTGCTGAGACAACAACACCTGAGCCCTAGGTGTGGAGTCTAAGTCAAGGTCGTAAAACCTAAAAAAAAAAGTGTGTCGAGGACCAGCCTGCAAAACCAGCACAAATTCTTCCATGGAGACTCCAGCCAAGCTTTAGATGCAGCCATGTTCCTAGCTGAGTGGGCTCGGACTGCCAGAGCGGTGGGCAGCCCGGCCGACTCTTAAGCTAGTGAAATAACTCAATATTTTCAATAACTTGAGGCAGAATATGCTCTGCCCACCAAGGATGATGTTACTCTCAAAGTCTTGGTGGGTAGTGTCTGGGCCTTAAGGGACGATGAGGATTAAGGAGCGAGGTAGCTCACAAGTGCCTCCTCCACTTTTGGCATCCCCCATAACCGTGCTCTTTAGCCCCTATTAGGAAGGCATGATGCGTGGACTGAGCACAATGCACCCAGTAGGAGGCTGGTTTCTTCCAAGGCAGGCTCCAACGTAAAGGTTGCGCTGTTGAGGGAAGGAAACGTTCTTCCAGTTTGCTTTTCGAGGGTGAACGTCCCTTTTCTCAGCTGGCCAGTCGATGTTGAGCCTTGCAAAAGCTCTAATCACAACCTCAAGTAGCTCCTCATTTGCTGGAGATTGAAGTTGCATATCTTGTGACACACACTTGTGACATACAGTTTGAATTGATCGCTCACCATTTTTATGCTGGGATTCCCTGTTCTTTTAAAACTAGCTTGGGATCTTTCAACAAACACCGGCAACAAACACACTCTCTTTTCACATATAGCTCTTACTGAAGATAGATAAGCTGCCGCTTCCAGTATTTGATATGCTTTTATAGCTTCCTGGTTCATGATGTCACCCATCTTAGAAGTACATTCACACCATTGGTTTGATTTCACACGTGCTTCACGATGTAGTCATGCTAAGCATTCCCATAGCATCTTCGACGCAGCGCGAGTTCCCTTAAAAGGGAAACTAAGTAGAGAGATCCAAACCCAGTTCTAATAACAATCATGCCATGAAAATAGATGGTTATATCAACTTGCCATTGCTAATACAGTATATGTGGCGTATGTACATCTCAGAAAACCACTTGCTCACAAATATTAAATACAAATATTGAATAACCATCTCACGGCGAGCCAGACTAAAAACCTACCCAGAGCTTACCTTGTGTGGCTAATGTATCACAATCCAAATTTTCTGTTATGGCGTCAACTTTTCTTAGCTGCATCAGCCATTTTTAGCCATTTTGGTAAAATCATAAAAAGGGTGCTATTGTTGGAATCTGGATATTGGGAAATGGTACATAAATTTATTACTAGCATATACTGTATATATACACATGAAACCACACAACACACACACACACACACACACACACACACACACACACACACACACACACACACACACACACACACACACACACACACACACACACACACACACACACAAAATAATTCATTGTTTATGCTTCCTTGCATTGAAATTCAATAAATGTTATATATAAAGATATATCATCTCCCACCAGCTCACTTCTTTTGCTGTATCTCAAGAGTGTCTTTGATCAATGTTTGATAAAGCAGATTTGGCTGACCACAAAGGGTTTCAGGGTTGTGCTTCTGAAAGCAATCAGCTCCGAGACTTCCATTCGAAGACCAACTCTGCCCAGATCATCATCCTTCCCCCACATGCCTCTGTATGTTTGTTCTAGTGAACACTTTTAGGTTATTTAATTGGTCAATCAGGAAAGCAGAAGGCATTCAGAGGTTTCTTGCATGCCTCGTGACCACTGATTCTTCAATCTGTGCTGCTTTAACATTAACCTAGGCCACTCCTCCGGTTAAATCTTGCTGTAGAGGCCAGTGTAGCGCTCAGGGTGATGGTGTCTCGCTGATTGCCCTTGAATTTCCAAGCAGCTCAAGTGTCATTGAATCAGCTTTGTGGAAAAGAGAACGAGAGATAGAGGAATGCATTTCTTCATCAGTGAACTTTGGGGTCACTGGGAGGAGGTGAAGAAACTAAAGTGGTCAAGGAAAAAAATTTGTTATTTATCTTTGATAACGTGCTATAATTGTGAAGAACTAAAAACAGATTACTGTCAGGCATTAGTGAGGGATGATGAAAGATACATTAAACTATTTTAACAAAATAAAAATACAGAGACTCACTCAACGTTGTATTGACGAGAACGGACACAGGGATTTAATACACTAGGGATGATTGGGCAATGAGACACAGCTGGACATGACTAACAATGTGATTGATATATGCGATTGAGCATATGGGGAACTATGAAGTAAACAAAACTAAGACAGGGATAACAAAACCGTGACAATTACAGTCCATACGGAGCAAAATACTTCATGTCCTTCATGTAATGCTTCAATATTTCAATAAATGTTGTTCACCCAAATGTTGCTAGAGCGAGCAAGTGCCAATTATCATAAGTGGAAGTCTACAAGGCAAGCAAGACTGGTGCAGCGGGAAGAGTATATAATAGAAAGACTAACTCAAATATGATTATAGATGAAGAGGTGCTAATGAAACCCTTAGAGGAACAGGCAGTCACGTAGTGCAAAAGATACTTTCAAGCGGTATTGTGTTTGTCAGTTTGTTCGGATAAAAAAACAGGTGTTATATAAACAGGCAGGCTCATTCATTGAGTAAAGTCGTGGAAAAGCTAAAAGGAGAAAGAGAGCACCATTCCCACAGAAGAAGCAAAAGGTGTTGCTATGTTTTTTGATGGTAAAAGAGAAGAGAAAAGGAAAGGGAGGGGAAAGATACTTAGAAAAAGAAAAAGAGTGAAGGGGGTGAAATTACAGCCGATGGTGCTCAGTCAAGGGCATAGAGCACCTCGACGGGTTCTTCACCGACTGCTCCTGAAATATGGCAGAGAGAGAGAGAGATTGAGAATTGAAAAGCCTGAAAGATGTTAAAGAAAGATAGAAATCAATAGACTGTCTCCCTGAATGCCAATGTAACCTTCCCACTCCCCGAGGCCTGCAAAAATTAAAAAAAGAAAAGAAAGAAAAAAAAAACAAATGGATAAAACGAATAAAATGCTGAACCGAGAGGAAGTCAGCAATATGGCAGCAATATTTATCTAGTATTTAATTGTTGAAATTCTATGCTGGATGCAAAGAAATCTCATTCACGCATCCCTGGAGTCCAGATATGGTTTAATTTACAAAATTAAAAATTAGGATTTATATTTGTGCATGCATACACAACATCAGTTTTTTAATTCATCATTGGAGATTCTGTACAACAACAGACTTGGAATTATTATGTGATCTGTATATGTAATATATTTTTATATTTTTTACAATTTTTCTTTAGAACTGAAACAGAAAAGCTTCATCTTGACAAGGTTCATTCAAGAGAAGTTTGCATTTCTGCACCTCTCCCTTAAATAGCTGATAAGGGGTGGTTGATTGCTGATATTAGAGATCCAACCATACCTCATGCATACATTTACAGAAGGATTATTTGACTTTTTTCCTGCTAAATAGAGATCAGTCGGAGAGGGGCAGATGTGGTATGTGCCAATTGCCATTGAAACTTAATTTCTTTAAAAGAAATAGAAAAATGTGATTTCAAGTGGAATGCTAAAAGAGGACGAGGAAGAATCCAGAATCTCATGCACCGGGCTGTTTTTTGGTATTTGGTCAGGTTATGCATGAATTGAAAAAAAATCTCATAGTACATACATTTTACAAATGAAACTTCTGGTAAACAATAGCAGGTGCATTTTAATAAGTTAATAGGAGTGTGTGTGTGTCACCTGTCTTAGATCCTGTCTACATATTTATCCATTGAGGAAATTCATCTAATGAATGAGATTTGTGTCTCTATCCCACATTAAGACTTTCGGAAAGCTTTGTCTCACAAAGGTGTCAGAGTGACTTAAGCTAATCCAACCAAGTAAAGCCCATTTTCATGGTTCAGAGAGGTTTCTCATGCTCCCAAATACTGTAGCTTGTATGTGTGTATCTGTGCTTGCAAGTACATGTGTGTATTCTCCTCATTATTAGCTCTTTATGAAACAGAATTGATTAGGCATTGATTTCTGCCTGTTAAATGCACATTAGCAGTTTGTCTAGCATGTGACTAGCCTTTTATTCTACAAAAAAACTATGAACCTATACCTTTTGTCACAGGATCTGGTTCAGAATTTCCAAATAGTAAGAAAAAGATGCATGCTAATATTTGAATTTAGATTTTTGCGACTTTCTCACAGAAAACAAATGCATTTTCATCTTCTATAATTTGTAAGTGCCGAGATATTGAAAGAGCATAAATTTGCCTCCAGCGGCGTTAGTGACTCCTATAACAGTCCTCCCATATGAGTTATTATCTGAATGACCGACATATATGAATAGATTTCAAATCATTAGTCTGGGTTATTTTACAAGAGCAGGATTTTACTGGTTAACGGTACACAAGCTGCACTTGACTATATTGAATTTGACCTTAGCCTAATTATTATAATTAATATATATATATATATATATATATATATATATATATATATATAGTGTATGCATGTATATATGTATGTATGTAAACATAAGGCAAAGCATTTGTTGTTGTGGTAAGGATGTTTAGTAATATTTCACACTGCTAATGGCAAGATAAAACAACAACGCCAAGGGCAACAGTTAGCAGAGCAGTTTGTGTTTAGCTGTTTGTTTGCTGTTCATAATACGTTGCACTTGAAAAATTAATCCAGAAACATCTTCCGTTCCCTAGAAACAAGTTTTCTGTTCTTATGTCACAATTTTCCCCTACCGGGATAAATTGTGACTGGAACTTATTTTCTTTTCCATTAAAGTGCTGCACTGAATGACATTGAGCAAATGGCTTTCTAAGCCTGCTGGTTACTTTCTTAATCTATACACCACTATTCTGCCCTGCGGACAAAAATGATAGTCTCAGCTATGAAAAGCAGTGCTGAGTTAAACAGAACAATAAATTAGGAGACGTGAGAGTGGTATCGCAATTGGGTCCGTTTTGCAAGTACTCTGAATATGCTTATGCTTTGTGTCTGCGCATTGTATTATTGGGGTCCTCGGGGATCCCTGTAAGTCTGTTTATTTATTTGTGCCAGACCCCACATGCATGTGGCTACTCTCGCTGGCCTGATTTTACATTTCATTCATATTGCCAAACAAAACCTGTGGGACCGTGATATTAGATTTGTAATTCTACAGATTCCTTCACTTACTGATGCTGTCAGAGTCACTCAATCTAATCTTACTCTCGCAATGCCGCCCTCTGTTCTACATTTGTCTCTGTTGATCTCGGTCGACAGCACCAGGACTAATTAACTACTCAGCATTCATTTCTTATCCTTTTTTCACTCATACACACCAGTCAGATTTAGCTTAGGAGAATATTTAACCTTCCTGTCAGGAAGTAAAAGGGTCTTTAAACTTTTCTTGGTGGGAGGAAATTTGTCCCCTCAGGCAGATTTGCCTGCCCACGATTCTCATCATGTAAAAATATTTCTGCATTTCATTTTCCAATTCAAATATGGAAAGAGACAACCAGTTCTAAGAACACATTCATGTAGGTCAGTGTCTAAAACACTCTCAGGCAGAATCGTATTTTAAACTTCCTCTTCTTCTTTGCATTATTCCTTTTATTATTTTTTTAAAAATTGTGTGTTTATTTGTTGTTTTGGTGGATCTCTGAATGCTTTGGCAACATTTTTCCCAATGAAAGCCTTTCCAAATGAACCTAAATTCTAATATAGTGCTGATCATTACCAGATTAAATGCTGGAGGGTATTTGGGCATTGTCCTTGTTTCCTGTTGTTGTTCTATTTCAATCCAATTTATCCCAATTCCCAGTTACTTGATTGGCTTCTGTTGAGGAGGCTAATTACCCATTGTTGGAATGCAGGATCTCACTTAGTTTGTGAGTGCACTCTCATCCACTTCATTAATGTAAGATGAAGTGGTGTCTGAAGGGAAAAGAGAGTGTGTGAGGGAGAGCAATGGAGAGAGAATGAGAGTCAGAGAGACTGAGATAAGAATTCTCATCAGGTGAGCCACAGCCAACTTTGTTAACTTGGTAACACTTTACAATAGGACTTCATTAGTTAACTGTTTTTAGTTAACATGAACTCAGAATTACCCATAGTTCTACAGCATTAAAGTTAATTTAATCATTTACTAAAACATTATTAAAATCAAATGTTGCATTTGTTAATGCACTGTGAACTAACATGAACAACTGGATTTTTATTAAATAACATTAACATGTATTGCTCAATACATTCACTACAAATGAGACCTTATTGTAAAGGGTTACTGTTAACTTTATATTAACAAAGAACTATATATCTAAATATAGTTATTTTCAATAAACTATGTTTTTTTTGGGGCAATTTGCCAACATATACTGTATATTGTGACCCCATAGTATTTAAACACAAAATATTCAACTAAACTATGTATAAAATCATTTACTGGCCTTTATGTGATATATAAAGTTCAGTGTTTTTGAAAGAAGTCTCTTATTCTCATCAAGGCTGCATTTATTTGAACAAAAATATTAATTCATATAAATATTTTTTACAATAATATTATATTAATAGTATTATTAATTAATATTATTAATTAGTAAATTATTATTTCAAGTTAATAATGTTATCTGTTTTAATGTATTTTAAAATTGTATTTAATCATGTGATGAAAAAATAGATTTGTTATTATTGTCAGTGTTGAAAGCAGTTTTGCTGCTTAATATTTTGGATTAATAGAATTTAAAAAAAGAGCATTTATGAAATAGAACTCTTTTGTCAAACTGCTGTAATTTTTGTAATCAACTTCCTTTCTGAATAAGTGTTAATTTCTTTCAATAAATAAATACATAACTTAATGGTCCTAAAGTGTATGCGGTCGCCAAATAGTTTTTGGAGCTACAGTTCATTTATAGACTTTAGACCACTTCAGAGCCCCTTAATACTGACATTGTCTCTTTGCCTGCTGCTGCCCATGGTGTTCACCAGCATGTCTCCCAAATGAGATGTTCTATTCTTTTTCTAATGGAACCTGAAGTGTCATATTAAGATTCAGGGCTCACTGTAAATTTGAAGTCTTGTGGCTTTTATGCACTTTCCTTGAACCTTAAGACTGCATTTAAGATGCTCTCGTGTTTATGTGTATGTGTGTGGTACAGAAAGTGATTATCCGGTGATTTATTTATTGTAGTTCTGTTTTACTTTTTGCTGTTGTTGCTTTATCTCCAGTCTCCAGAGAAGAGGTGAACTACTGCGGTCTCTGCATGCGTCTGAGGAACATTACGATTCTGCTCTCTATTTAGATGTGAGGAAACATGTCTGTATATCAGAAAGCTGTACCTCCCCTGAAGTGAATAAACCTATTTTTTGCCATTGTAGAAGGAAGCCGGGTCAGTGTGTCTTTTTTCCTGTGCATTTCACATTTTTTTGTCCATAGGGGACAACCTCTGCAGTTTAGAGAGGACTTGATTTACTGATTTGTACTTTTGATAACATTAAGTGATAAAGATGTATGTTTAAATGATCACTGAACTGGATCTGCAAGTCATGATGAATGACAGCCATTCAAACCTACTCAAAGATTGATCATGTAGTCTATTTTCAGCTTCTTTTTGCTAATTAAAGCATGCTTGGTTAGTTGTGGGCCACAGAGCACTGTTGGTACTTGTTATTCCCACACACGTAACATGCCATCAGTCTACACCTACAATGCACAGCCTAAGTGATGGGGTGAAAACTGCAATTACCGAAGCTTATTAGACATCTTTTGGTTGTAGCGCTAAGTGATTGGCTGTATAAAGTGACAATTACCCACTTGTCCATCACGATAATAATGACATTACATCACATTACCTTTGACAGGTGTCATGAGTTATTAATGCCAGCTAATTTAATGACGAGTAACCTCAGATTTGGTGAATTATGACTCTCGGGAGGCCAGGACAGCAAAGTGCCTCAGGTTCGTAGAGATTGTAGTGTAGTCATTTTAACTTGTGAACTCAATTACCCTCTATTTCCACACAGATAGGGTGTCACTGGTTGCCTGAAATGGATGAATCTTTCCGTAACTGATCATTTGTGTGTCTTCCAGTATTACAATGGAGATATTCTTACTGTGACAACTGGAAATAAATTCAGCAAGTCAAGTCAACAGTGCTGTCAGTCATCATTTAGACACTGTAAATATTCAGCACAACCTTCAATTTTGTGTGACTTATTAATTATTTTTATCATTATTTTATTTGAGCAATTCTCTATGACAGTCAGTGTCTTATTATGTCTATTATGTCATATTTTTTGGTATTTATTGCTCTATTTTGTGTGTCATTGCTTTACAGTTTCCATGAGTACGATCCTGAGCCAGAAACTAGGAACAGGAAATGCTATGGATATCCTCAGCGCAGTAGATTTCTCCTTCACATAGCATTTTGAGTGGATCACTTCATCATTTTTGAACTTCCAAACTCTTCTTCCCATACGTGTCCATCAGCAGCCATGAGTGGAAAGAGCTCTGATTGATACAGGGGACAGGAATCGGCATCAGAGGATGGGGACACCTGGCGGGCCAGTTCTGGGGGTGTTTAGCTCTACCACATCCTCCCTAGACCTTGTTGGCTGGATGGTCTGGCCTGGTAATACCACCGTGAGCCTGAACCAGAGCTTTTTTGGAACCGACTACAGCGTCAGTCTCCCCTCCTCATCTTCTTCTTCTCCTCATGGGGTTGAAAGGGAGGTGATGAAGGAAAAGAACTGGCCAGCCCTGCTGATTCTTGTGATTATCTTTCTGACAATAGGAGGGAATATTTTGGTTATTTTGGCCGTCTCGCTGGAGAAGAAGCTGCAAAACGCAACAAACTTCTTCCTTCGCTCCCTTGCTGTGGCGGACATGCTGGTTGGCATCTTGGTAATGCCCATCTCTCTTATTAACATCCTTTATGGTGAGTAGAGACAGGATTTTTCAAATTATTTAATGTCATGGACCCTCAAACATAAAGATTTCCTCCTTGAAATATAAAGATAAATATTTGAACACAAAGTCCTGCTTATATATGTATTGTGAACATACCATGTTTTTTTATTATTTTCAATATGATATTAATATAAACTGTCTTTTTAATAGTTGTATTTATTTATTTACATTTAGCACTATATTACTGTATTACTATATTATTTTCCCCAGTTGCTGTAGCACCTTGGGGATCCCAATTTGAAAACCCCTGATTTAGCATAAAACTCACTTTCATATTCCACAACATCATCAGGATTTACAGTTTGTAATGGTGTATTGTGGAAAAAGAATTAAAGGGTAACTTCACTCAAAAATGAAAATTCTGTTATTAATTACCAGCCCTCACCCTCCAAAACCATTAGTTCATCTTAAGAACAGAAATGAAGATCTTTTTAAAGTTTTCTGTCCCTCCATTGACAATTACTCCGTTGAGTAATCCGTGTTACTCCAGTGTTTTAGCCTTTATTTTATGAAGCAACAAAGGGGAAAAAAAACAACAACAACACAATTTACCACTTTATTTACAAAGGCGTTAACAAGAGCACTATGTGTGTTGTGTTGACAAGTGAATATTTTTTGGGTTACTTTTATGATGGCATTAGTATCTTTCTGGGCCTCGACAGTTTTAGTTGTGTAGGTTATCAATGGAGGTAGTGACAGCTCTCAGATTTTATTAAAAGGATTTTCATTTGTTTTTCGATGATGAACGAAAGTCTTATGAGTTTGGAAGTACATGAGGGAGTAATTAATGACACACTTTGGGTGGACTAACCCTTTAACACAGTTTTTGTCAAACGTTTATACCATGGATCCTTGAAATATTGCAAATATATTTAATTATTTTGAATATCATTAATATCTAATATAGAGAGGTGTTCCATGGGTACCCTAGCATGCCATAATTTGAAAACCACTTATTGAGCATATATATTACATTTGAATTGGCCAATGTCATCGGGAAGACTCACCATTTGGAGTGGTGAATTGTGAGTACAGATTACTAAATTAAAGCCAATATGCACTGACTTTCAAAGTCCATAAAAATGCAAATGGGATGCAAAGTTTAAAATAATGCATCCCATTAGAAACCCCACATCACCTACAAAACATAGCCTCCTAAAAAGCCACACTTGCTGTAATATAACTTTAGTGGCATTAACTTTTAGACCCAGGGGCTTTCTTCAGTGGTGCGAGGCAGTCCTTCTCCTCCAAATAACATGGCTCATTATACAAATGACACGACAGAATATACCCTGGTTAAATAACACATTTAATTGGTCTCTTTCCACCAAAACCCAAGAGATTATAACTTCTATTTTTGAAAAAAAAAGTTGAGGTTTAGGTTGATTTAGTTCAGATATTGTACATGAGTTTAATTATGTGTAGTACAGAGCCCTGACAAAGTTAGAGAAGAGGAAGGCCAGAGGTGGCAAGATTTAATAGCTTTATAGCACTGTATAGCGTGAAATCTGCTTTCACAGAGCAAGAGAAAGATAGTTTGTTTGGCATTGCTTTGCTCACAAGCCCACAGAAATATTGCCTGTGGCAGAATTCAGATCGTTTTCCAGTCCAGCTGCCTCTGAGCAACTGAGCTGTCTGCTTTCGAGTATTTCTGGCTCTTGCTATCCATTCAGGGGGCCACACTGTCCATCTCTCCTCACCCATGGGGGAGCTCTTTCAGGATGCGTCGCCTCACCAATATCTGGACATGAGTGGGTTAGCAGAACTCTCTCTAACTCCCTTCATATTGATTGTGAAAGACGTCCGCCTAGCTTTAAATGATCTTAGTTGCTTGTCAGCTGTAGATAGTGCACATGATGAGCTTGCATTTGTCAGTTTGAGAGAAGAGAATGTTATTGATCACAAAGAGATATTGATCAGTACAGCATCCTGCAGACCCTCAGAGCAAACAGAGCATTGGAAAACAGGCAATTTAGTTGTGAGAGAGAACAACATGTCATGGATGCGTGCACTTAGACTTATTTTAGTATCATTGATATACTAGTATTGTTTCTGTTAATATTTGGAATTAAATTTTATATTTTATGTTTTCAGTTTAATTTTAGTTAAAGTTTATTTTTTATTTTTTTTATATATATATATATATATATACAGTTTTATTAAGTTTTAGTTTTTAGTCGTCACCTTTATTTACATAGCTCTTTTTACAATACAGATTATTTCAAAGCAGCTTTACAGAGATAACAGAAAGATAATGCAACAAAGTTTGTTTTGGCTGCAGCTCTAGAAGAGCAGGCAAATCAATAATATTGATGAATATGAAGGTTCCCCAACAAAGCAAGCCAGAGGTGACAGTGGCAAGGAACCTAAACTACATCAGGTGACAGAAAAAGGGAAAAAAATCTTGGAAGAAACCAGACTCAGTCAGGGGACCAGTTCTTCTCTGGTCAACAAATAAACAGTGCATGATTATGATATAGACAGCATTTCAGCTCAGAAGTCAGATCGAGATCAGGACATTCAAATTATGTAATCCACTTCTGTCTGGTTGAAGATGGGTTTTGTTGAGAATCTGTGCCGATGGCCTCCAATTGGAGGGTCTAGTAGAGTCACAGTTACTGCTGCCACTTCAGGGCTGTGTTGTGGTCGTGTCTAGATCCAGGTCCTTCATCTGATCTGAAAATAAGAGATGTTGTCTTGGCAATTAGTTGAAATAAGTTATATTTTACAGACAAAATGTATCGGCTAGAAATTAAGAATTTTTTCCGTTATTTTAGTTAAATCTACTGTTTGTAATGTTTCTGACCACACTGAAGCATAAAAATACCATAATATGTTTGCAGAGATTTAGAAAACTTTCTCAGCTCAAATACTTCAAAAACAAAGTTACAGTGGTACCTCGAGATACGAAATTCCGAGGTAGTACGAAGTTCCGAGGCGGCCTTCGTATAATGAGTTTTTCGTATCTTGGAACACATTTTACATGTAAAATGGCTAATCCGTTCCAAGCCCTCCAAAAACACCCCATTAAATTTCATAATAAAGCTAAATTGACCTATAAACAATGAAATAACGTAAAATGTCGAAGCTTACCTTTCGAGTGAGGCTATCTCCGAAAGTGGCGGCAGAGGAGGAGGAGAATAAACAGCAGATAACGTACGTACGTACGTACGTACACTTAACTTTACGAAAACACATAAAAAATGTAAAGTTTCGGGTGCAGAGTGGCTGAGCTAAAGCACGCCAGGACGTACGTATAGAAGATGCATGATGGGAGGGATGCTGTCCAATTAGAGAGAAGGATCTCATGGCTTGGCTAGCATCAGGAACCAATGGGAGAGCAGGAGGATGGTGGCGAGTCTACTATAACTAAGATGGCGGCATGCGGCGAGAGTTTCAAAATTGCTATGGGGCGAATCTCGGACTTTCAGAAACCTTTCGTATCTTGAAAACTTTTCTTATGTAGAGCAGTAAAATTTTTCGTCTTTGCTTTCGTAACTTGGATTTTTCGTAAGTTGAGCCTTTCGTATCTTGAGGTACTACTGTATTCTACTTTGAAATGTGAGTTCTGTTTTTGTTTTAGTCTGTGTTATCCCACCACTGCCAGTTTAGCCATTAGTATTTCAACAACCCAGGTTGCCAGTTGGTGGAAAATACAGCAAAAGAACTGAGTCAGAAACTAATTTCTTTCCATTGCCAACTGCGCTCATACCTGTGTCCTCAAACTGGCAATGCATGTGAGGAGTAGAGGACGGGTCAAACAACTCTCACCAGTATTTTCAATTTGGACTGCAGTTCCTATTTAAACCACTAGCTGCCAATATCACATACTGTACCTTTAAATCAATTGGGATTTGGGATTTGTTTTCAGGGAATAAGGAAATTCTACCCCCACCCTCCACCCGTAAACACACACACACACACACACACACACACAGATTGAGCAGATAAAGCAGTAAGCCTGTACACTCAGACACCCACACACAAAGGCTCTCACACTCATAAACTCAGACACACCTACATGCACACACACTGACATAAAATAGCTTTCCACTGCAGTGGATGAGACATTGATGGATTTCACACTGCTCAGTCCTTATTTCATTTATGGTGTCTAACAGTGTGTGTGATTGTGTGTTTGTTTGTTGGGGGAAGTGCTCCACATATGTGATTGAGCTGGCATGTGACTTTCATTGGATACAGCCATCAGACCTTGATTCAGTCCGTTTAATCTGTGTGAGTCAGGTGTTAAGTTCCAGCGCATCATCTCAAAAATGGATGAAAAAGAGGGTGAGATATGGGGTTTATGATGGAGTGTTGTGGTCTTCTCACATGTATTACCTTCTGGAGAAATCATAGAAACCATATCACTGAGGATCTGCAAAAGATGGACAAGAAAAGAGCGAGACATTGTAGTAGGAATGATATCGGAGAGAAGCATTAGACTGATTACCTGTGGGAACATACAGTGTCAAGATAAGTCTAAGATGAGCTATATACTGATACTCAGCAGCTCAGATGGACATTTCACAAACCAATAGACATTTCACAAAGCAATTCTGTCTAATGTCTGAAGGGTGGATCTGGGCCTATTAAGGTCGAGTTTCTATTTATGTCATGCTGCACATCAACTCTTGCTAACTCTTTTTTTTCCCCTCCATCATCATATTATGTTTACATTTAACTTTTAACATTTATTATTAAATGTATTTATAATTAAATATATATATATATATATATATATATATATATATATATATAAACATATACATATACATATACAGTGATTCCTTGTTTATCATCGAAAGGTGAAAATCCGCGAAGTAGGATTGGCACCCCTAGGAATTTCCATGTGTGTGTAGGTACCAGAATGTTTAAAATATGTATATTTATACTTTAGATATATTTTAATTAAGCCTATTTAATTATAAAACCTTAATATTATACATTTACTCTCTCTTTCTCTCTCATACGATACGTATTATGGTGCTCTACACTCATCACTGACAGTAGTATCTTGAGACTCCAGTAACTCCAGACTCTGGTGATGACAGACCTGTGCGGTTCGATGAATGTGATGATGGTGATGGTGATGATGATGATGGTGTTACTGCACTGGTATAATGAAGCCTTTAGATCAGTTCGGGAAGTGCCTCATCATCAGATATCGGTGCTGAATCAACATTTGCTTCTGAGAGAGGCGAAGAGGCTCCCGCTCCACTCGTGCTCTCATTGGTCGATCTCGCGCCGGGAACCAATCACGTGCTTGTCTGAGTGCCCGTGGGTGTGTACAAAGCCTCTGAGAGAGTTTCTCTCTTTGTCTGGCATCCTGGGAAACCGTTTCTCTTGCATCATGATGAAACAACGCTGCTTTCCGCAATAAGGGGGCCGATATGGTGGGGATTTTTTTATTTTTCAATGAATATTTTTGAAAAATCTGCGATGCACTGAGGCCGCGAAACTTGAACGCTGACATGGCGAGGGATTACTGTATATATATATATATATATATATATATATACACAATATATTACTATTACAAGAAAAAAACTGCAGAAATGTGAATCATTACCCATCAGTTTGTGAGTAGTCATTGATAAAGAAAAATTCACCCTCTCAGTATTTAAATTATTTCCATGTTAAACCCGGAAGGTTTGTGCAGTGCGCAAACTTGTCAGTGAAGAAATCTCAAACCTCAGTCAATTATTCACTACAGAACCTGAAAGTAAAAACTGACAAAGCTTTTGAAACACAACGCTGTATTATAGACAATATAATGTATGAATTATGTGGTACATGTGGCATGGTTAAGTGTAGATGTTCTATGAAATTATTGTGGGTAAATTAATTGTAATATTAATATAATAATAAAAGCAGCCTGATAATAATTTGATATGGCTATTGAGCTGCCCCTCCACTATACCCCTTTGAAGGGCTACAAGGTGTCCGCATGGCATCAAAGCTATTTTATCCAAATCCACATGAATGGCCTGTTCAATGTTCACTCTACTGCAATGTCCGAGAATCTCTCCTGTCTCATGGTGTTTCTCATTTATGTTTTCAGTCGATGCAAGCAAGATAAAATTCTTTCACACGATGCAGTGTTCATCAGCACAGTCAAGAATGACTTTGAGGTTGCCAAATTTTTGACTCTCTGCACAGGGAGTTTTTCTTGCGATTTGGATCTCTCAGGACACATGCTGTCTGTGGAGGCCTGACTCATGCCCAAAGTATACTTCGGCTGTCTATTTCACTTCCTTTTTGTCATCGGTAGGGTCTCATCAGTAAATATGGCATTACTATATATATATATATATATATATATATATATATATATATATATATATATATATATATATATATAGTGGAACCCACTTATCATCTGGACTCAAATGAAGGTGTAGAACCATCTCAAGGATGATCAGAAGAAATGGACAGCACCTGAGTGTAACAGCAAAGGGTCTGAATACTTAGGATCATGTGACATTTCAGTTTTTCTTTTTTAATAAATCTGCAAAATGTCAACAATTCTGTGTTTTTCTGTCCATATTTATCCAAAAATTAACTTAAATGATTTTAGCAAATGGCTGCAATATAACAAAGAGTGACAAATTTAAGGGGGTCTGAATACTTTCCATACCCACTATATATATATATATATATATATATATATATATATATATATATATATATAATTTAACATTATTTTTTTCCACATCAATGTACACTCGATAAAGCAAAAACAGATCTGTGACAACTTTGCAAATGTATTAAAAAGGAAAACTGAAATAAGTGCATTGCATAAGTATTCAACCGCTTTCCTCAGTACTTTGTTGATTCACCTTTACAACCTCAAGTCTTTTGGGGTATGATGTGATACGGTTGGAAGATCTGTATTTGGTGATTTTCTACCATTCTTCTCATCAGATCCTCTGAAGCTCTATTGGGTTGAATGGGGACCATTGATGGACAGACATTTTCAAGTTTCTCCACAGGTTTCTGTTTGATTGGGTTCAAGCGCTGGCAGGGCCACTCATGGACATTTCACAGGGCTGTCCATAAGCCACTCATGATACTTGGAACTAAGGGTTATCAGACCAGAGAATCTTGTTAATCAAAGTACGAAAGAGTCCTTTAGGTGCTTTTTTACAAATACCAAGTGGGTTTTCATGTGTCTTGAGTCTGAGGCTTGAGTCTGGGCACTCTGCCATAAAACCCAGATGAGTGGAGTGTTCCAACGATATTTGTCCTTCTGTAAATTTCCCCCATCTTTATATATGATAATGAAGCTCAACCAGAGTTACCATCAGCTTCTTCGTCGCCACTTTAACCAAGACCGTTCTCCATCGATTGCTCAGTTTGGCCTGAAGGACTAGGAAGAGCTCTAGTTGTTCCAAATTTATTGCATTAAGGATTGTGGAGGCTTCATGCTTCTATGAACCTTCAATGCAGAATCATTTTTTCGCCTTTCCCAGATCTGTGTCTTGATACAGTCCTATCTCTGAGCTCCACATGCAGTCCTTTTGACCTCATGGCTTTGAGGTCTAATTTTTTTCTCTAATTTTTCTCTTCTTTTCAGCTATTAGACATTTTATTTAGAGGTCTGCGCCTTTCCAAATCATACCCATTCAATCAGGGGCTATTTATTTATTTTATGTTGGGGGTGCTGTGTGTTTTTTTTGGCAGGGGTGCATATCGAGTCTAGAAATTATATTGAGTCTATAAAACATGTCTAAACTCCAAGAAGCACAGGAACATTTGACTGCACATTACATTTTTCACATTATTGATACTGCTTGTAATCATAATGCAACAAACCAGTCTACGGGGTATAAATTAAGCCTTTAAATAAAAAAGGTTATTGAGCTATTTGTACTGTCGTGTATATATATAAAATAAAAGACCATGCACAGTGACACAATATAAAAATGAACACAAAAAACCTGCCAACCTTACACAACAACGAAGGAGTAGAGGTAGAAGAGTGGAAAAATTCTTTCTACACACACTGCAACGATAACAATATGATTACAATATGATGTCACACTCTAAACGTATGTTTTAAAAACATAATTCATAATTCATGAATCATTATATATATATATATTATTATATTCTAATATACTATAATGTATAATGTATAATACATATATTCTTACACAACCTGATCTCAAGAGAAAATTTTATTATTTAACGTATTGGTGAATTGGTGAAAATTTTTATGAATTTGTACAAAAAAGTTTTAATTATTTTTAATACAAAATATCCCTAATATCCCTAATTGCTTTACGAAATCTAAATCTAAGTTGAGGGAATAATTCTGTAATAATTCATACAAATTCATCCAATTTGTGTAAATGTGGTGCGATTAGCAATAGACCTTTTGTACCCTTTTGTACTAAAAATAATTGAAATGTTTTTGTACAAAAGTAATGTCATTCAGCAAACTGCTCAGTTCATTTGATAAAACAACACACTCTGATTAGTTAAAAACTGCCATTAGAGTGTGTTGTTTTATAAAAATAAATTTTAAGTGTGTGAATTGTGCAGTTTGCTAAATGATATTACTTTGGATGTTAAAATACGAGATATTAGACATCTACATTTGTGCATTTGACAGCAACTTCAAATGTATTCACTATATATATTTGCATGGATGCATGTTCCCTTGAAATTAAACCATTAATCTTGCCGTTGCTAGCACCACTAGCTGAGCTACAGGAATATTGTTAGAGAAGTATTAGACTTATTATTAGAGAATCCACATTTTTCACTGAGAGATATTGTGTGTGTAAAAAAAAAGTATGCAAAGCCATAAGCTAAGTTGTTCATCATGGATGTCTGAGAATTGTTGAAAAAAAGCCTAAGGAGTTCATTACCTTTCAGTTATATCAGTGATGTACAGAAAGCAACAGTTTTCATGTCTCTGTAGTGTTCCAACACTCCATCTCTGTCTGTACTAAGAGAAATTAATCAACTAAACATGTAAATCAGGGCTGAGTTATCAGTTGTTCCACTTAATCAAAGCAAGATGCAAAGGGCCGTGGGCAGCTGGACCAATCAAGGGATGAAAGACAGTTAAATTAGAGTGTATGTGTTCTATCTGTCATCAACATGCAGATGAAGCTGCATGTTGACATGTGAGGAAATGTTGGCCCTCTTGCCCTGTTAATTATTTTAAACCGACCAGTTCTTGTTTTCATACTCTTATACAGCCACTCCACCACAGTTCAAACCAGTAGAACATATCCACTGCTGTCTGAACCATAAATTAATTAATTACCAAATAAATAAATTAATTAATTATTTATTAATTACCAGTAAATTAATAAAGCCAAGTTCATGGATTTGATTACCAGGTAACAGAAATTTACATTTTTACATTTACATTTATCCATTTGGCAGATGCTTTTATCCAAAGCAACTTACATTGCATTCAAATAACACGAATCAATTCTTGCTTTCCCTGGGATCAAACCCATGACCTTGGTGTTGTAAACACCAATGCTCTACTGATTGAGCTACAGGAAAGCTAAATGCGTGCAAAATATATTCCTTGAATGCAAGCTAAGTTGTTTTGAATAGAAAATCGTCTAGAATATGTAAACATAAGTTGTTAAAGGAGATTTAGTGAAATTTTGATTCACTAAATTGAACCTTAAAGACGAATCAACTACATTCACTGAAATTATTTGAACTATTATGCTACCAGTTATGCACATTCTGGTGGAATATGTTTGATTATTCAGTGGTGTATTGTGATTACCAATGTCTGTCTTTTTTTCAGCCTGCAAGAATTAAGCATTCATTTGAGGGGTTGAACCCGAGCAAATCCTTTCCTTTTTCTCTTTCCACCACTTCTCCTCTTTATCCCACTGTGTCTTTTTCTCTCGGCCCTTATTTAACCCAATATCCCAGTGGTTTTCAAACTTTTTTTTACACCCCCCATGAACCTTTAAAAAAATATGGTACCAACCCACACACACACACCTCTGACCACCAAATAATTGCACTAAAAATTATAAAAAGGAGAGGTTTTTTATTTAAAAAAGCCATTAAAAACACCTACAATAGTTTCACTTACATTTACATTTACATTTATGCATTTGGCAGACTTACATTGCATTCAAGAAACACATTGACATTCTAATCAGTTCTTGCTTTCCCTGGGATTGAACCCACTTTGCAATGTCATTGAATAATTGAAAAATATAACAGTAAGAGAAAATAATAGACCATTATTTAAAGTAAATACAGTATTTCAGTGATGCTTTGGATGAACAATATATAACAGCACCAATATATGACAACAGCTTTTGACAGCGCCTCATGAACAGCAGTGGAAAAGTGTGTGATTCTGTCTGCTGAAGCAGTGCTGTTCTATGTTGAGCATCTTCTATGTCGGACTTGTTCAGATGGTGAACAGTCAACAATCTGACTAAGAACAATTTAGAGTAATTGGCATTTGGTGTATCTTTATAAAGCCATAGGGCCAACCACTATGTTTTTTTGTTTAGTTTTTTTCTCAGCTGATCTCCAGAACCACTGCCATAATCTGTAACCTCACGGATCTGCTGTTGTTATTTTTCTCATTTAGGACAGGTGTAATTGCATGTGCTGTGGACAGCAGAACATAAATGGGACTACCACAGAGAGAGGGACAAATAAACAAGGAAAGGGAACACCTCACTTGCCATTTGTGTCAAAACACTTGCTGGTCCCACGCTGACAGAGAACTCTGTTATCATTAATTTCGTTAACTTGGCATCAGTCTTTCCCATCATCTCCAGTCCAGGTGTTCTGAGCTCTAAAATGCTGTCTGGATTTAGACCAGTCTCATTCAGCCCATGATTGGGGTGCCTGCGCTTGCTATGGGCTTCAATAAAACATTAAATTGACAGTGACTCACACCTCTTGTGGCGTTAATGTCTTCCGAACGCTCAGACATACCCCTTCAGACCTGTAGACCTTGCTGTAAAGAGTATCTGACCCTGAATTACAGCCTGTCCTTTCTGAGGGACGTTTTCATTTTGCCACTTCTGCCACCTAAAAGCCTATCAATTGAAGCCTGAAAATGTTGTATTATGGGTAGTGTTGTGATCAAGACCACCTAAACTGAGACCAAGACCAGTGTGTATTGAGAGCAAGACAAGACCAAGCTTTGAGGGGTTGAGACCAAGATCAAGGCAGGGTGAGTCTGAACAAAATTCATCTTTGTACTGCAGAGGTGGCGCAGACATTGAATCTGAACTAATGCAGTTAAAACTGCTTCATTCAGGTTAATGCTATAAAAATAAAATTTTGTTTTTTAAACGTTAGTACAAAATCAATATCATGTTTGCGATCATCCTCATATTTGTGAAAATGGCTTTCTTGCTCTTTGGATATTGCTTCATTACATTAGATGTTATAATGTAAAAAACAATCTCATATCTTGAATTTTGTGGACGTTTTTGATGCTGTTAATTTCTAACCTGGCACAAAAGAAATCAAACGAGAAATTAATTGATTCGAATGATTGATCCGAATGCATTTGAAGCAGAACGTTTAACATACAATCACATTAATGTTGTTAGCAAATAAATCAGGCAATGCTCTGGTAATTTAGTGTTATCTCTGTAGTTGTGGTCTTGACATAAAATCCTGAGTCCTCTTAGTCTAAAACCAAGTGTCAGGGTTCTGCCACATTCGGTCTAGTCATTTCTTGGTTTTGTGGCAGAGCTCTCACACTACCGTTATGTCTCTAGTTATGTGTGCGTGCGCGCGGCTTCGAGTGCTCGAGTCGCGTGCGTGCGTGTCTGTGACGTCTTTTGTGCGAGTTATGATGTCCGGTCCCGATACTTTGGTCTGGTTCAGTTTCGGTTTTGGATTGGAATTCGGGCATTCATAACTCGTGTGTTTGCCCTTGTCGTGAGCGTGTGAGAACAGGTGTTTACAGTCGTTCTTGCGCGTTCTAGCCTATATCTTGTGAGTGGGCGCGGTTTCAAGCTTTGCACGAGCCGCGCTCTCTCTAGTCTGTGTGCAGTGTTGTGAGCATGCGGTTGGTGTTTACATCAGCCGCATGCTTTCATGTTGTGTTTTCTGTCACGCGCAGTTTGGTTGTCACCAGCTGCTCGTCATCTTTGTTTAATGTGATCATGCAGCAATGCGCGTCCTTATTGGCTACATGTTCTTGTCTGTTACCCTTCCCGTCTCGTTTCATTGTCATTAGTTTGATTTATCCCAGCTGTTTTTCCTCGTTAATTTCCCCATGTCCTCACTATATATTACGTGTTTGTCTGCTGTTCTGTGTCGCGTTGTTACCTGGTATTTTGTTCCTGGCCTGTTCTAGTCCAGTTAAAGTCAAGTCAAGTTTTGTCCTAGTTCTAGTTCTAGTTCAAGTTCAGTCTAGTCTTGTTTTCCCCCTTGCGGCAGTTTTGTTTGAGTTTTTGTTTTATTTTGGTAATAAATAGTCTTTTTCCTGCACCACTGAGTCCTCGCCTCCTCAAACCTGACACCAAGACCTTCACACAAAAAAAAGGTCTCAAGATCATTTGAGTACTATAACTCGAGTTACTATATACTCGAGTGCTATAACACTGATTACAGGTATCATCACTTTTGATCAGTCTTTTGGAAATAAAATGTACCAAAAAAATGGTTTTCTGGAACATCTCTATTACAGTTGTCAACTTGCAGCTTGCCGTGACATGAATGTTAACTCAAATGATGGGGTTTAGGGTTCTTTTGAGTTGGGCCAGTTGGTAACCACCTAGCAAATGTCCTAGCACCAAACCGAAACATCCTAGCAACAGCGTAGCATTTCCCTGGCAACCAACCACAACATTCGAACATCTTGGCGGTGACAGGCAAAACCACTCTAAACATTTAGTTTTATTAAGTCAAATTAAGAACTGTTTTTTATTAATAAATCATTTCTTTGTGCAAATAATAGGGTTGAACAGGTGTTTCACATCACACCTTTTACTGTTTTGAGCAGTGTAGCCAAATGGAAAACTACTAACAATTAAGAACTAGCACCAGAACTGTCTGTTTTATAATTCTGGTATCTCTGAAGACGCACTGTGTGACTGTGTGTGTATCTCTCATCCTTGAGCCTACACATCTCTAAATGACTTACTCTTTACATAACCTGACTGTTCCTTAATGTTGGTTATTTTAAGCCTGCTGACATAACAGTCTTTTTTAGCTCTTGGTCTGAAGTCAGTTGTCTGGACTTTTATAATGTGATCTGCCATGCAGGACCACTTTGTCTTCTGTTTCTCTTAGCTATCCTTTCTTTCTCTTTCTATTTTCATGTGTTTCATTAAGGATGTTTACAAAGCAATCTCTTTCTCTGTATCTTTCCAGATTATGCCTGGCCATTGCCCAGCGCTCTCTGTCCTATTTGGATATATCTGGATGTGCTTTTCTCCACTGCTTCCATCATGCACCTGTGTGCCATTTCCCTCGACCGCTACGTGGCCATACGCAATCCGATTGAGCACAGTCGCTTCAACTCCCGCACCAAGGCCATGCTGAAGATCGCTGCAGTTTGGACCATTTCAATAGGTCAGAGAAACATTGATATGATGGATTTGAATAAAATGCTTTATTTATTACAAAAAGAAACAAGGACTGGTACAGCAATTCCAGATAACCAGCAGAGCAGCAGTTTGAAAATCCTGCAGGAGAACGGACAAATACAACATTATTTTCCAAAGTCAGCAGAGGTCTTTAGATTGAACAGTTGTACCATTTGTGTCTACTGAAGTTGAATCTATTACTTGAATGTGTTTATATCTCAAAGGACCCCTCAGAACACAAGTTTATGTGTTTTTCAAGGGTCCAGCTGGGTCCGAGAGGCCCCTCAGATCAGCAACGATAGAACTGATTTGAAATGTTATTGGATGGACAAGAACCGGTTTGGTGACTGTGGTGATTTCTCCTTCACCCAGAGCAGCTCCTCTAAATTCAGAGTAGCTTGGATAAAAGGAACGTTTGAGAGCTGGTAATCGCATACTTATAGAGAAGATCACCACCTACTGTTCAATAAAGTAAACCACAGTCTGTCATTGTGTGTGGAATGCTAAAGGGTGGCATGCTTCTGCGTTAGCGCCCTCTAGTGTAGTGTAGTGACCACAACTGATCTGTTCCAAGACCAGTTAAAGGATTGTCTGGATTGATTTATTGATGGATGCAACTGGCAATTGTGTTTGAAGTTTTAATGATTTTAGTAGACTTCTTTCTAGAAAAATAAACTCCTCTGTCCCTGCTTTTCTTTGAATTTAAAGCAAGCCTACACACTATCTTGGACATAGTGTCTCTCTTTCTCTCACCTACACAGGCTTTCCCTTTCTCTCAGAGTGTGGTGTTATTTATTTAAGTTTTTCATTAGATGTTTTTTCAGCTAACAAAAATTTGTTTTGGTCAACAAGAAAATTCTGTCTATACTCCTTTTATGTTTCTCTTTGTCTCTTGTTCATATTTTTTCTTCACGGAAGGTTCTTATTTGCTAATACAGTAATACCTCGAGTTACGAGCATCTCTACATACAAGTTTTCCAAGATACGAGCAAGCCGTCAGGCAGATTTTTGCCTCGAATAAATATAGTAAATATTCGAGATACGAGCACTCGTACTGACGCCGATGCTGATGGTCGTTCACTTCACGTGTTCGCTGACTTCTGTACGCATCGCCCGCGAGTAGCTGATTTTCTCTATATTTGATGCATTATTCCTCATAATAGCGATGAGTTCTAAGAAATTGAGTGGTAAGGATGGTAGTGAGAAGAAGACATGCATGATGACAATGGAAATGAAGCATGAAATTGTGAATAAATATGAGCGCTGTGCCCGCGTGAGTGATCTAGCACGTACTTATGATCGCAGTACATCCACGATATGTACCATCCTAAAGCAGAAGGATGTTATCAAGAATGTAAATCCTGCCAAGGCCGTGACGATTATATCGAAGTTATGTTTGAATATAAAGGATAAGATGGAGAGGCTTCTGTTGTTGTGGATAAAGGAGAAGCAGATCTCCCTCAATAGATATTTTGTTAAAAGGTCTGCGCCAAATGAAAGTGAAAGTGAGTGTAGTCAGGCGAAAAAAGGTACGAAAAGTGATCAAAAGTAAAGAATACAAATTGAAATAATCAAAACAATAATATAAAATAGAAAAGTACAAAAATAAAAAATACGTAAGCTAAGTTATGTTAATTTAAGTTATGTAGTGTTCGTGAAAGGTAGATACGGAATCAAGTGTCAGCGTACCAACCTCTCCCTCCTAACTGTGTTAAGTGCTAATTTTACAATCCATTTTACTGTCTGTAAAAACTTATAATTAAAACCACATTTTATTTGATATCACACATGTATCACACTGTATACATGTACTATAATTGTGTGTGTGTATATACCAATAAAAACATATTTTTTTCCCATTGTTACGGGTTTGGAACGGATTAATTTGTTTTCTATTATTTCTTATGGGAAAACATGATTCAGGATACGAACAATTCAAGTTACAAGCGCCGCCCTGGAATGGATTATGCTTGTATCTAGAGGTATTACTGTATTAGTTAGACTTAATGACAGAGATGGCAGATGACAGAGAGTTCAGACATCTAACCCCTCATTTGAACGTGAGCCCAATGTTTATTTGATTCTTATCTGGATCCAAAACAGCATTAAGGTTCTATCTGCCTTGACAGTCTGATTCATCTGCTCTAATTAAATAAAATATTTTCTCTCTCAACCATCAGACATAATGATCCAGCCGGATAAGAGAAAGGATTTGTCTCAGAAATAAACCTGTATGTGCAATTTGCTAGGCCTGTTGGTCTTTTTTTCATTTTCATATATTAGCTACACTGTTTCTTTGCTGTTTGTTTATGTTTATTTGCTTAATGTTCTCTCTCTTACTATTCCCAACTCCAGGTATCTCAATGCCTATCCCCGTGATCGGACTGCGTAACAGAGATAAAGTCTTTATAAATGACAACTGTGCTCTGAATGAGGAAAGCTTCATACTAGTCGGCTCTTTTGTTGCCTTCTTCATTCCTCTGGTCATCATGGTGGTCACGTATTGTCTCACCGTCCAAGCACTTCAGCGTCAGGCCACAGTCTTCCTCCATGAGGGCAAAGCCTCTTCTCAGCAGCCACTACAGCCTCCAGCTCCACCTACTTCCCAGTTGGCCCCGCCATCTGCCTCATCACGTCGCAGCAGTCTGAACTGTTTACGGATCAGCAACAGCGATGGAAACACACTTTCTTTGACCGTGCCGCCGGACACCATCTCAATAATTCCAAGTTCAGAAGCGCCATCTCAAATGAATTCGCCCTCTGGACGAGACCCGAGTGGAGCCCACGGACGGCGAGGCATGATGCAGGCCATCAAGAACGAGCGGCGAGCATCCAAAGTGTTGGGTGTAGTGTTCTTCCTCTTCCTTTTCATGTGGTGTCCCTTTTTCATTACTAACGTAATGTATGTCCTCTGCAGTGGAGCCTGTAACGAGCCTCTGCTCACAGAACTGCTCAACGTGTTCGTTTGGGTGGGCTACATATCATCAGGTGTCAACCCTTTAGTGTACACTTTGTTTAACAAGACCTACCGACGGGCATTTTCAAATTACTTGCACTGCCAGTATAGACAGGGGGGGCTTAAACCCATCGCTATACACGCTTCTTGTCCATCCCATGTTGTAGTCACGCCCATCCTGATCTGCGAGAAAGTTTCCATTGACCGGAACAGTAACTGCCGTAATGGGGACGGGAACGGAATTCGAAATCTGGAGCCCCACGACATAGACACTGACCCCGGACTGGAGCTGAAACCGGGGATATCAGAGTTCTCCATCAGCAGCAGTCACAGTAACACAGAACACACCAGCAGTGTCTGAAAAATATATTTTAGGTTGACGTGGAGCATAGGACAGGGTGTGACGAGCTCCAAGTGATGTTTAGATCTAGATGTCACACCGACAGAAACTTGTAACTCTCATCGACTCAGCTGAATCACAGCGTAGAATGTATGCTGAGTTAGCTACAGAAACAATAATCTGGCCACGGTCAGAAAAGGGAGCTGGAATGTAACTGTGTGTGTATGCGTGGGTGTGTGTGTGTTTGTTTGTGATGACAGGTTCAGATGTTTGAATGCCATTGATTACTGCATGAGCACTCAGTCTCTTACTAAAGCAGCATTGGACATTACGAGACAGCAGTTCATGCAAGGTAGAGTCATAGCATCCTCATGTGGTCAGTTTAATAATTGCAAAAAATACCTTGTGTGAATCCAAAAAAAGTTACTGTGTCATCCAAGCTAGTTGCATTACAATATGGATAAAGCTATGCTGTCTAAATACACTTGCAAGTCAGATCATTGTTTGTGTAACTTGTAAACACCTCCAGTATTATATACTGAATCCTATGAGTGGCAGTTAAATGATAATACAATTGGGGGTCACATCTTATTTCCTGGACTAACATTGCAGAGAAAATGACTGTGAATTAATCTCACAGTGACCTAGCAAACCAGACCTAACAAAACAATGAGGTTAAAGTCATATGCCAAATTTATACCGTAAAGGGGGCACAGAAGTGCTTTTGAAGTTGCAGTTAGGTGTCTTTACACAGACTGTTTAATGCTCATCAGAGGTGGAATAAATGCATTTACACAGACATTTTAATAGTATACGTTTATACTAGTGGCTAAGGTTGGTCAGAGCAGGTATAAATTAGTCTTTTATGCAGAATTACGCATTTTTACAATGAACTTTGAGCAGGCACCAAGCAGCCTTAAATCAGTTGTGTAAAGATGCCTATCCTTAAAGTAAATATTTGATCAATAAGTTGCTAAAATATAATGCACTTGGAGTTTAATCCAGCCCAAACTGCTTCTCAATGATTGTTTTAAGCAGGTATTGAAGTTATTAGGCTCTAGCTCTGGGGAACACACTTTCCTGTTAATGTAAGGTTAGTTGTGTGACAGAAAGAGAAAAGAAGCAAAATTGCACAACAGACAAGAATACTAAAACAATCTACTTTTTATGGACAGAATTTTCATGGCAATGGGAAGACCTTGGTCAGTAAGACCAAAAATGCTAATTTGAGGATGTCTAGGAATATTTAATGTATAAAGCTGTACATTTTTGCTGTTTTCCTGTGTAGAACCTTAGAATTTCTCTAGTATCACCTCCCCTTGTTCAAACTCCCATTTTTATACCGTAGCCTGTGAATGTTTACCAGATCCTTGTTTTGGTTTTTTTTGTAAAAGAAAAAAAAACTTCATCTGCACAATGTTATCATTTTGTGAAGCTGCTATTTATTTAATAAAAAACTAACGTTCATTCTGCAGTACATCTCACTGTGGTGGTCATTGTGTTTCTAAATCTGGGTAAATTAAAGCATAAAGTATCTTGAAGAGTTTGTTTACATCTACAATGGGATCAAATTGCTTACAGGACCATGGACAGCACCAGATGCATGAGTGGGCGGTCTTTACATCTTAATCAATCATATATTTTAAAATAGTTTTGAGGAAATTACATCTATAAGCCATCTATTTAGGTATTTACCTCGGACTAGGGGAGGAAAATCACACATATACAATTTTACAAAGTACTGTGGAATTAATGTCAGTAAATTATATAATGTTATGCTTCTTTTAGAAAATCTTACAATTAGTTTGGTGGTGTGAACAGCTGACAATAACTAAATAAAGTTAATCAAATTGTCCTTAAAATCCATGTATTGCCTTGTTAAATATGCTTATATACTGATTTATGTATATAATTTCTAACATACATTTGACAGTAGATGGCAGCATCGTTGGATGGAAGATGCAACAACATTTTAAAATATTAATTTAAAAAAATATAGATATATAAATATAGATATATAGATATATAAGCATAATTCATAGGAAATCTACATATCAACTGAATTACAGTTGATAATTAAGAATCCTTTTTAAATTATTTGTTGCATTTTTAACCATCACGGTCAACGATGCTGCCATCTACTGACAAATGTATGTAAGAAATAATGCATACTGAGCTATAATTTTCAAAATTCGAATTTACAGTCATTTTTTTAAATATATATTACTAACATCCCTGCAGTGGGGAACATTTCTGTTTAGAGAAGCTCACTGTTTGTGCGACCGTAACACTGACATCTATTATATGACGGTACATAATAGAACTACGCAATATAGTCTACCTTGCTGGACCGTCCTCACTGATATATTTTGTTTAAGATTTCTAAGGTAAAGTGCTAATTTCGTCTTCCTCTGATGTTCCAGTCGGTCTTTATTTTGGTGGGAGGTGGTCAAGCCCCCAGTCTGCGCATGCGCGCAGGAGCGCGTTTATCCTGCTCTAGCAGAAGACTCGACGCTGTCAAGGAAACGCGCACGCTGGGCGCATCGTTCCGAGATTTACAAACAACTGAACCCGTCTCGCGTACCGTTATTCACATCAGCCCTTGCAGATAATAGCCGCCGAGCGATGCATGTGATGTAACAATACAGACGGAGAGAAACATACGGACCGAAATCAGAGAGAAGCAGCGCCAGTGCTTGATAAACACAGGTAAACGGTCTTTTAATCGGTTTTGCATCTCATGGGCTTGGACAAAGCTGAGCTGCTAACGCTAACGTCGCGCGCAAGTGCTCTGTTTTCATCACATAAACAGGCTGTGCTGTGTTTGTTATGTGTGTTGTGGATGTGGCGAGGATTAATGCGGAAAATGTTCGTAATATGGGGTGGGCATTTTTATTATTTTTTTGCTATGGCGAGAAATCATGTGGCACGTATAAATAAAATGTCGTGTCAGTTGAGGCTGGTAACTTTATTAGGAGCTACGACAGAATACATCTATATTTTTGTGTTTACATAATTTATCATAAGTAAGATTTGCTGTCTCTGTATGTGGAATATTTTTTGTATTAAATTATGAAAACAAAACTATGAGAATAAAATAATGGGTTTTTACCTCTTTGTTTTCTGTCCACCAAAGTCTGTCCATCTTTTCATATATTTATTAAGGGCCTACTTGGTTTTGAGTACATGTTGGACCTCTGCACTTTGAGCTCTTTATCCACATTTGTAGCCTATATAATTTGCATTTCTTACAAGCCTAAATATTTGGTTGGCTTAATTTCAAAATATAAATCTATAAAACGATTTTTACATTCTATGTGCATTTTAAAACTGTTATGTCAAAACATCTCCAGGGCTGAAAAATGCCAGAGGGATACTGTCAATTTGATCATGTTAGTCAGAATAAATGATTGTGTCCACTGTCCATCGCTTATTAACTTTGAAACGTCCAATCTGATTTTGACGTGTCGGTGATTTGATGTTTACAAGAACTTTTGCATTGATGTCAATTCTGTAAATATACTGATTGGACATGTTCACAGTTTAGTCTACTATCTGTACTTGTGCAGCAGGCCACCTCTCCGCTTTGTTGTGTATGTGTGTGCAATGCCTGTGTAAAAGTGCTGTTTGCTGCTATTTTGCCTTTTGTTACCCTACACGAAAAAAAGAAAATGCAAGCATGGCCTGTCTTTTGAGCCCATCGAAAAGGGCTTTCCAGGTCACACTACATATCAGAAAACTAGACCGCTGGACTAAACCAGTGCCTCTCTCTTTTATTCAGCTCAGTTGTCAACATGAGTAGGTGCTTCTTTAAGTCATTTTATTCCAGTTTTGTGAACTAACCCAAACACACACACACACACACGGTCTGTTTTACCAGTATGCTTACTTGGCAATATCGGGCAGCAGTAGGGCATGATCGATGCTGCGTCATTGCAGTTACTTTACATGGGTGTCACGGTGGTCATCATCGATGTTGTGAATCAATCCACTGCTGTATAATGTCATCAATCTCAGACTGGTGTGTCTAGATGTAGGCTTGCTGCGGTAGTCTGTTACGTGGTGTTTGCACATCCCTAATTTGTCCTCAAATTCCTTAAAGTCTATGTAATGGAAGTTATGTCTATGTAATGTGCCATGCATCCAAGTAAACCTGATTATTGTAAAAGAAAAAGTATCAAGCAGGGACTTGGTTGCGTCTATAAGTTGTTGATTGGATTGAGGCACATCTGAATGCGAGGTTTCAGTCGGTTGTAAGAAAGGGAAAGGGTTTATAAGTGGACTGCTGCACACATTATCAGAGAAAAGTCTGATGTTTCACCAAAAGATAGGTAGAAAGGGAAAAAAGAAAAGAAACCCATGCATAGATGATTTGTTTACAACAGCATTTTAAACAATAGATGAAATTGCATTCATTTTCATTTTATGATTACTTTAAGTAAAAAAAAAAAAAAAATCAAACAGAAGTAATCATTCTTTTGTATCTTCTCTGGGCTGAAAGTTTCATCCATCTATCTCCATTCAGCCCACAGCCATATTTCACTCTCCAGTTACCCCGCCGCTGCCTTCTATCCAAACATCCCAGTTTCTTTTTCCTGTTAGCCTGCCCCATTTACACAGATGACGGACCCATTCATAGCCTAATAAATCCACTGGAATTTCAGATACAAAGCAGGTCGCAGATCAGAGCAGTCCTCAAAGCACTGGCTCCAGGGAGTGACCCCTTTTGCCCGGGGTTCGTGCACGGGGACTCCAGCTAGGTCACATGGTGTACTGGCTGATTTGTTCCAATTGTGCTGAATACAGCACATTTAATTGTGTGTGACGGAGTGAGAAGAGTTCATGGGAGAGAAGAGAGAGCATTGCTAACCCTCAAGCCCATCCCAGTTTAACAAATATACTCTTATTTAAGGCTAAAGTTTGGGCTTTAGGGACTCGTATTTCTTTTCATCTATAATATTACAGCTGTATAATTCACAACAACAATGAATCTTTTTCATTTGCAAAAGGCATAAATAATGCCTTTTGAGTCATTCATATTTAGTGTGTCTGGAGCAAGATTATTATAAACTAAAACATTTTAATTGGTTTGTTAATTGAAATGATAAATATTAGATGGAAACTTAACTTAAAATCTTGCTCACTCAACTAACGGAACTAACTGGAAATAAATAAATAACTAAAGCTGAAATAAAAATGAATTAAGCCTAAATGGTCATTAAAAAGAAACTGCTAAAAATGACAAAAACTTAACAAAAGTGCTTAAAATGCTACATCAACATATTAATTAAAACAATAATAGTAGGCCTATATGAATACAACTAGAGTAACACTAGTCTGAAGTCAATGACCTTGAGGGGAATAATGTGCAGTTTGCTGTTTGCGCTGTCTAATAGTCAAAAGTGTTTGGCTTCTGCTCTTCTCTCCTCTCCTCTTTTTTTTTTGATCAAGCAACAATCAGGGGGCATGAAAGGAAACCATGGCAACACTTCCTCTCAGTCTGCACTAATGACACTCTTGTTCTGTGTTCCAAACAGCTCTGAATATTTAGGATAAGGGAACAAAATGCAATCGCATTTCCTTACAGGGTATCTTCGTTTTTTCTTTTTTTGGTGGAATTGTTTGAGGGTTGATCAGTATGGCTCCCAGAGAGTCCACAGCATTGATCCCGACATTAAAGGGTGAAGGGTAAGCCAGCCAGTGGGGTTATGGCTGTGGGCTGAATCCCCTTAAAAGTGAGGCAAGGGGTTTCAGGGGCTCTGGAGTCTGAGCAGCTCGAACACACATATGCTCTTCAGATCAAATTAAGTTTACATTATTTGGCAAGCTGATTTCACTTTATTTAAAAAAATACATATAACAAACACGATTAATGTAACCAGGATTTTTTGTTATAGCTTTTGGAACGAGAGTGTCGACAGCGTGTGTCGTCACAGGGGTTGTTGTGTTACCTGAGGTACATGGATATAGTAGAGTACTGACGGGAAATTAAAGATTGAGACAATTTATTAGATATGCATGTATTTATACGATTTGAGGTACAATAACAGGTGATGTACAAACTAATATATTGATTGATATTGTAAATCTGATGTTATTTCGGTATTTGCTTCTTTTATTACTGCTTTTTCAATGTACTTTATTAAAGTAAATAAATGTGTTTGGCTTTCACCATAATTTTGATTAATATTCAACACCTGTCTATATCACACATTTTTGATAGTGGTATCCCACACATTGTTTTCATAACTGATGTAAACAAACAATGCGGAACATACACCTCAGTACCTAACAGAGCTTTTTATCCCATATATTCCTATCCATGACCTTCGGTCTTCTGATACAGTTGCTCACTCCAATGACGCTTCACTCACTCTTGCGGTGCAGTGCCGTGCAGCCGCAGAAGAACTCGTGGAAAAATCAAGCCTTACAGATGCTATCTTGGAAGAGGAGGCACAGGAGTTCGCCTTCACTGTCCAGGAATTCTCACATTACGTTGACGTCGACAAAGACGTCGTTACTGATAGAAGCAGACCGTTATAGGCAAACAGCAACAGCATTTTAGACTTTGTAAAGAAACCATAGTAACTGCGTGTGCAATATTATCAAAACTGTGTCAGAGCGAAATGACTGTGTTATGAGCGAATGTGTTTGTGTGTTGTGTGCTATGTACTGTGTTTACGCTGTGAGCGAAATTGTGTTTGCAATGTTGGAGAATATTATTAAAGGTTTGTATTGAGAATCGAAGGTGTTTTTTATCGTATTCTGGTAAATGTTGCACCGGCGGTCAGAGTGGTTGATGACAGCCCAGATGTTAAATAAACTGGTTACACAAGCTTTATAATGGGTTTTGTAACAGCACAATCTTCTCAAACATGTAAAGAGCACAAGTACCAACCAGGAAAAAGAAAACACTCTGACAAACATCACAAATAAAAGAAGGAAAATAGATACAGTAGATTATGCTATATAACAGCAAGCGGTAGAGCGGCCATCTCTCTCCTCACTCAGAATCTCTCTCCTCCCTGTGCGCGCGCTCACACCAGAACAGCGTGCACAGAACTACATACGCCGTCTTAAAGGTATATTCCCAACATAAAGTAGCTGTTACAATCTCTGCTGTTAGTTGGTGCACATATGCCTTTTGTTGTTAGCAAACATATACAGTGTATGTACATTTTTATAGCATGCCGATCGCTTCATCAAACAAATTGGCTTTTGTTTATCTCGATCTTCGGTTATCTCTACGCTTTTTTGCAACCCCAGAGGCCGATGACATTACCGGGTTCCACTGTTCAGTAATACCATTAGATACGAGCATGATCCGTTCCAGGGCGGAGCTCGTAACACAAATTGTTCGTATCTCGAAATCATGTTTTCCCATAAGAAATAATAGAAAACAAATTAATCCATTCCAGATCCATAACAATGGGAAAAAAATTTTTTTATTGGTATAGACACACACACACAATTATAGTACATGTATACAGTGTGATAAATGTGCGAAATCAAATAAAATGTGCTTTTAATTATAAGTTTTACAGACAGTAGCGGCAGTTGCGGAGGAGGGAGGAAGGGGGTTAGTATGGAGACACTTGCTTCTGTTACACGAACACTACATAACTTAAATGAACAACTTAGCTTACATTTTTATTTTTCTGTTTTATATAATTGTTTTTTCTTTCTCTCGAATTGTATTCTTTACTTTTGATCACTTTTCGTATCTTTTTTCGCCTGACTACCCTCACTTTACTTGGCGCCTTTTAACGAAATATCTATCGAAGGAGATCTGCTTTTCTATCCACAACAACAGAAGCCTCTCCATCTCATCAACGTAACTTAACATCAACATTCGAACATAACTTAATCGAAATAATGAAATAAAGAATTATTTAGAGTTATTTAGCTTTATAGTCTTACTTTGGAGACAGACGAGTGCGGCTAACGAAAGTGAATGGCGAGGAGGAGGGAGGGTGCTTTCACGTCCGCACTCGCAGCTTCGCCATGCCTCACCACTGAATGGATGCCAGTTCTCTTCTTAAAATTATCAAACCAGCCATGCCTTGCCTTAAACGCTTCTTCTGATGCCTATTTAGAAGTTGATGCTTCTTTCTTTCTTCTTTCTAAGTCAGCATAAACACTCCGTGCCTTCTCGCATATTACCGTCTCCGTCACTGTATCTCCTGCCAACACGAGCAGAAGCTTCTCCATTTCCTCGTGGATATTTGTCCTTAACCCTTTCGCACTGACCCCCCCCCAGCATGAGTTTTTTTAGGCGACCGTTATTTTAGAATGCTTACCTTATTGTTCCCATGGCGACGCGTCATGCTTGTTACGTTGAGACACCGCAGCCTCAAAAGCGCTGAATGACATGTGTATCGCATTTATTTAGTGTATGTCTTATTTATATCAACTACCTGATATTTCGATTCTCAAATATGTGGAAGTGAATGTGTTTTGTTGTTTAAAAACTTTTATAATGATCACGTTAGCTGATCTATGATGCGCGACGGGCGCCGCCATGTTTGTTTGCGCCGCAGTCCGGAGAATATGATCAGTCTGATTTATAACGCAAATTCAGTCGCTTCTCCCGAAAAACATGGCAGTAAGTGACCAGTGAAGTGAGAGAAGTACAGTGAGAGAATACAGTGAACTTTATAGTTACCTATGCAATGTGTATCTGATTTATCTGATTAATTTATAATTGTATGATTGCCATTTCTGCTTTTATGGACGTAAGTGTGTATTTTTCAAACTATAGATGTATTGTTTTGCGAGTACTTATGAGTATTTAAATGTCTGAAACCGAAAATAAACCTTATGTGGTTGAAAACACTGAGTAGTTGTGATATATGACAAGCTCTGAGTGCGTCCATCTCTGGATCGCTCCGGAAACACGGCTCGTATCTCGAATTTGGGCTCGTATCTTGAACGAAAATATGGCCCGAGCTCCAGCTCGTATCTCAAAAAACTCGTATGTCAGGCTGCTCGTATCTCGAGGTTCCACTGTATCTGAAACGGTTACAATACTCCTTTTTCGCATTGATACCAACTGTGCTTTCACAATCTTTTTCACTTTCTCGGACAGCATTCCTGCCTTGTTTCATTGGCTCCAGATGAATAGTGTTGCTGTTGTTACAGGACCTGTTTGTCTTATGTAAATTCAAGTCGGAGTGTGAAATCGATCTTCCTTGTGCTGTGTGTAAGCTACTGCAACAAAAATTACCCCATTGTAAAAGCACAAATATAGTGAGTGACCAGATATTTATGTGTGACGATTGTAATTGTACTTGATCAATGTTTAAATTAAAATCTGATCCTCATGTTAAGCGATCGTAGCTCTTCAGAAGGCTTGGATTAAACTTTCGAAATGTGTCATGTACTTTTTGAAGCTTTGAAGTATTGATTGCATAGAATTTCAGTGAATAGACAAAAAGTTATGAGATAATATTAAAATGTCTACATGGCTGTTTGTGTGTGTGTTTGTGTGTGTATGGCAGTTTTTTCTCGTGATATTGAAAATGGCATCAAATGTTGAAGTTTTTCAAGATAATGTATCGAAGTTAGAAATTACAGTATCCTAACAACACTATATGTAATTGATCAAATGTCACAGTAAATTAATGTACTGTATAATGTTACAAAATAATTCTTTCAAATAAATTATATTCTGTCAGGAATCCTGAAAAAATGCATGAGTTTCCACATGTTTTTTTAAGCCGTAATGACAGTAGAAATATTCCTTGATTACCTAATTAGCATATTGTAAAGACTTGTAAAAGATCATATTGTGAAAGATCATGTAATGAGTAATGAATGAGATTCAGCTTTCCCATCACAGGAATAAATTACATTTTGAAATATATTAAACGTTATTTCAAATAAATACACTTTCACAATATTTTTGATCAAATAAACAAATGCAGCTGCAGATGGATTGCATTAGATTGGAACATATTAAGAGAATGAACTTCAGTGTTAGAAACTACTGATCTAGTGTATCTGATATTTACAAGCAGTCCGCAGGCACTTGACTCACAGTAGGAGATGAGTGTTTGATAGCATTATATTGACTTTTAAACACATGCCTGTAGAGCGGGAAAGCTGGGCCTTTAATTCCATTTTAAATGCCGTCTGTTTCACACGGAGCAGATGCTCATCCATGCACACAAACCTAATAAATGACACTGATGCACATTAAAAAAAATCATATATCCACAAAGGCGGATAGTTCTGTCTTTATTATCATGCAAACTGAGACTATATACACACATTCACAGACTCAAACTCCTGCTGCTCTACTATAACTGCTTCTAATCAGATGATTATGAATGAGTGTTTGGTGTTGGTTAATGAGGTGAACCTTGTACGCTCATTGCTCTTAATATTCATATCACATATTACATATTACTGCTTTACATCCCCCTACACACATTACAGCAACTCCGCAGCTCTCCCTGGGGTCCCTGACCCCCCTCCTGCTGTCAGAGAGAGAAGAGGAAATTCAGACATAATTAGGCAGTCATTAAATAACTAAATGAATAAGCGTGTGTGTGTGTGTGTGTCGTTATGGTAAACCCTATGTTGTGAGGACCAAATGTCCCCACGGATATCAGTTGTTTTTGACCTTGTGGAGACACGTTGGGCCCTATGAGGAAAACTGCTTATAATTTTTTACAAATTTAATGTTTGGAAAGTTATCTGTGACGGGTAGTGTTAGGGTATATAATATACAAAAAAAATAATGTCAATGTAAACCCAAAGTGTTTCTGTGGTAATTTTCAGATGTCTGTGTATATCATAGGGAGGGGCTTACAAGAGTGGGTGGGGCTCTGCTGCATTTTGTTGAGATGTACAGAAGGGATTCTCTCTGCACCATTTTTCCCCTCTTCTCCCTCTTTCATTCTCTCTCTCTCTCTCTCTCTCTCTCTCTGTAGTTCAATCCTTTCTCAGAAGCCATTTCAGTGGTGTTTCCATGGCAACATCATCAAGGCCCCTTCTGGCAAGGTGGCACATTTTTGGGCGCTCTCTTTCTCTCATTCATTTCTTTTCTTTCTCTCTGTGTGTGCATCCTAAATTCTAACCATTCTTATCTTCACATGTTTTGACAGTTTATGTCTAAAGGCCAGGACACACCAAGCTGACACTTGGACGTCAGGGAATGTCGGCCCCTATTTGAATGTTGGCCGACTTATTTTTTCAGTATGTTCAACATCATTAGCTCTAGTCGGATGCCGTCTGGGTTTTTTGGGGCGGCCTGACCGTGAGTTAGAGAACTCTGATTGGCTGTTTAGCTTAGTGAATGAGTCGGTGTATGAGAATTAGAGCTAAAGTATTGAAAGTGAGCAAGAAAAGTCAAGATGGTAAAGACTTTCCTGTAGCTCAGTAGAGCATAGCACTTGCAATGCAAAGGTCATGGGTTCGATTTTAGATTAGATTAGATTAGATTCAACTTTATTGTCATTACACAAGTACAGGTACAAGGCAACGAAATGCAGTTTAGGTCTAACCAGAAGTGCAATAGCAGCAAGTGCAGGATATATACAATGGTTGCATAAGTGCAGGATATGGAGATGTACAGGATTTACAGGTAATATGTACAATGAATATAAATATACAGATGGTTATTACTATAACAGGTGAGTGTGTGCTATAAATATAATTACAGGTGTCTATAAACAGCATTTACAGGTGAATATGTGCTATAAATGTAAATGTATATACAGATGTCTCTAACTATAACAGAGTTTTACAGGTAGATGTATACAATTGTTAGCTTAAGGTGAGCATTAAATTTAAGGTAGTGCAATGAGCATGGACAGTGCAAATAAGTGAGATACGAAATGTAAACAGTTGGTACTGAATGAACAGTTGGTAGTGCAAATGAGCATGTTCCAGCTAAAGTACAGTAGTGCAAGGTGCAAGTGTAAACAGTTGTTACTGTAAACAGTAAACAGTTATTGTAAACAGTTGTTACTGTAATGAACAGTCGGCAGTGCAAATGGCACAAATAAGTAACAGAGTGAGCAAAGAGTCTATAAGGGTAGTAGTGGGGGGGGCAGTGAAGGAGTCTGGTGTAGTGGGGGAGTCTGTGAGGGGAGTGGGGTGGTGGGGGGGGAGAGAGGAGTCTATGAGGGGAGTGGGATGGTGGGGGGGTAAGAGGAGAGTCTGTGAGGGGAGTGGGATGGTGGTGGGGGGTAAGAGAAGAGTCTGTGAGGGGAGTGGGATGGTGGTGGGGGTAAGAGGAGAGTCTGTGAGGGGAGTGGGATGGTGGGGGGGTAAGAGGAGAGTCTGTGAGGGGAGTGGGATGGTGGTGGGGGGGTAAGAGAAGAGTCTGTGAGGGGAGTGGGATGGTGGTGGGGGTAAGAGGAGAGTCTGTGAGGGGAGTGGGATGGTGGTGGGGGGTAAGAGAAGAGTCTGTGAGGGGAGTGGGATGGTGGGGGGGGTAAGAGGAGAGTCTGTGAGGGGAGTGGGATGGTGGTGGGGGGGTAAGAGAAGAGTCTGTGAGGGGAGTGGGATGGTGGTGGGGGTAAGAGGAGAGTATATGAGTGGAGTGGGATGGTGGTGCGGGAGAGATGAGTCTATGAGGGGAGTGGGATGGTGGGGAGGAGTCTGTGAGGGGAGTGGGATGGTGGGGGGGGTAAGGGGATAGTCTATGAGGGTAGTGGGATGGTGGTGAGGGAGAGGGGAGTGGGATGGTGGTAAGAGGAGGGTCTGTGAGGGGAGTGGGATGGTGGTGGGGGAGAGAGGAGTCTATGAGGGGAGTGGGATGGTGAGGGGGGGGTGAGGAGTCTATGAGGGGAGTGGGATGGTGGTAAGAGGAGTCTGTGAGGGGAGTGGGATGGTGGCGGGGGGGTAAGAGGAGAGTCTGTGAGGGGAGTGGGATGGTGGTGGGGGTGGGGGAGAGTGTATGAGGGGAGTGGGATGGTGGTGGGGGAGAGAGGAGAGTCTGTGAGGGGAGTGGGATGGTGGTGGGGGGTGAGAGGAGTCAGTGAGGGGAGTGGGATGGTGGTGGGGAGAGAGGAGAGTCTGTGAGGGGAGTGGGATGGTGGTGGGGGGCAGGGGGGTGAGAGGAGTCTATGAGGGGAGTTGGATGGTGGGGGGGAGAGGAGTCTATGAGGGGAGTGGGCTGGTGGGGGGGGTTAGAGGGGAGTCTGTGAGGGGAGTGGGCTGGTGGGGGGGTAAGAGGAGTCTATGAGGGTGGTAGGATGATGGTTTAGGGGGAGAGGGGAGAGTCTGTGAGGGGAGTGGGATGGTGGGGGAGAGAGGAGAGTCTATGAGGGGAGTAGGATGGTGGGGGAGAGAGGAGAGTCTATGAGGGGAGTGGGATGGTGGGGGGGTTAGAGGGGAGTCTCTGAGGGGAGTGGGCTGGTGGGGGGGTAAGAGGAGTCTATGAGGGTGGTAGGATGATGGTTTAGGGGGAGAGGGGAGAGTCTGTGAGGGGAGTGGGATGGTGGTGGGGGGCAGGGGGGTGAGAGGAGTCTATGAGGGAGTGGGATGGTGGGGGGAGTGGGATGGTGGGGGGTGAGAGGAGAGTCTGGATGGTAGTGGGATGGTGGTGGGGGTAAGAGGAGAGTCTGTGAGGGGAGTGGGATGGAGGTGGGGGGGGAGAGGAGTCAGTGAGGGGAGTGGGATGGTGGGGGAGAGAGTAGTCTATGAGGGGAGTGGGATGTTGGGGGGGGAAGAGGAGAGTCTGTGAGGGGAGTGGGATGGTGGGGGTGGGGGTGAGAGAGGAGTGGGGTCAGCAAGGGTTAGAGTTCAGTAAAGAGACAGCTCTGGGGAAGAAACTGTTCTTTAGTCTGCTGGTTCTGGGCCGGAGGCACCTGAAACGCCTGCCGGAGGGAAGGAGGGAGAACAGTCTGTGGGCTGGGTGAGAGGAGTCCTTGAGGATGCTGCGAGCTCGACGCAGACAGCGTTTCCTCTGGAGGTGCTCGATGGCAGGAAGTGGAGTCCCTGTGATGCGTTGGGCAGTTTTCACCACCCGCTGCAGTGCCTTGCGCTCCGCGACAGAACAGCACCCATACCACACTGTGACACAGTTCGTCAGGATGCTTTCTATTGCGCAGCGGTAAAAGTTCACCAGGATAGCCGAGGAGAGCTGATTCTTCCTCAGTGTCCTCAGGAAGAAGAGGCGCTGGTGAGCCTTCTTGACCAGGCTGGAGGTGTTGGTTGTCCAGGTCATGTCAGCCGAGATGTGGATCCCCAGGAACTTGAAGCTGGAGACACGCTCAACGGCCATTCCATTGATGTGGATGGTGTCGTGTGTGCCTCTTGACTCTTTCCTGAAGTCCACGATGAGCTCCTTCGTTTTGGTGGTGTTGAGGAGCAGGTTATTGTCGTTGCACCATGTGGACAGGTGCTGGATCTCTTCCCTGTAGGCAGTCTCATCGTTGTTGCTGATGAGACCGATCACCGTAGTGTCGTCTGCGAACTTGACGATGGCATTAGATCCAAACACAGGTTTGCAGTCGGAGGTGAAGAGGGAGTAGAGAAACGGGCTTAGCACACAGCCCTGTGGTACACCAGTGTTAAGTGTGATGGATGTGGAGCAGGTGGATCCAGATCGGACATTCTGGGGTCTGTTGGTCAAGAAACAGAGTGCAGTGCCATGGCAACAGCATCCTCTGTGCTCCTATTGCTGCGGTAAGCAAACTGATGTGAGTCCAATGTGGGTGGTATAGAGTCTTTTAGGTGTTCCAGGACCAGCCGCTCAAAGCACTTCATGATGATGGGTGTGAGTGCTACAGGGCGGTAGTCGTTAGGGCACCTCGGACTAGAGTGTTTTGGCACTGGCACAATGGAGGTGCATTTGAAGCATGTTGGTACAGCTGCTTGGGCAAGAGACAGGTTGAAAATGTCTGTAAAGACCCCAGCGAGCTGCTCCGCACATGCCCTGAGGACACGTCCAGGGATGTTGTCTGGTCCAGCAGCCTTGTGCGTGCTGATCCGGCTCAGTGCCTTGCAGACATCAGTGGATGAGAGGGTGATTGGAGGGTGATCAGCTGAGGGTTTGAGCTTGGTTGCAGTTTCTCTGTTGTCTCTTTCAAAGCGAGCATAAAAGTCATTTAGCTCATTCAGGAAGTTGACATCAGTGGCTGCAGGGGTGGAGTGGGTGGGTTTGTAGTCACTGATGGCCTGGATGCCCTGCCACATGCGTCGAGGGTCAGAGTTGGAAAAGTGTCCCTCTATCTTCAGCTTGTAGCAGTGCTTGGCCTTTTTGATGCCCCTCTTCAGATTTGCTCTGGATGTGCTGTAGGCTTGTGTATCTCCTGATCTGAAGGCAGTATTGCGTGTCTTCAACAGGAGTCGCACTTCCTTGTTCATCCATGGCTTCTGATTTGGGTATGTGGTAATCTGTTTCTGGGTTGTAACACTGTCAATGGTGGTATTAATATAATCCAATACAGAGGAGGTGTAGCAGTCAATGTCTGTGTGAGCACCACTGGTGGCTTGGGAAGCAAACATACTCCAGTCTGTGTGTAGAAACCTTTCCTGGAGTGTGAAATCTACCCCCGCAGGCCACACCTTGATGGTCTTCACTGATGGCTTCACACGGTTGATGAGGGGTGAATATTTGGGAGTGAGGAACAAAGAGATGTGGTCTGATTGTCCCAGGTGGGGGAGAGGTGTCGCCCTGTAGGCCCCAGCCATGTTTGTGTAGACATGGTCTAAGGTTTTGTTTCCTCTGGTGTGACAGGAAACATTCTGATGAAATTTGGGCAGCACAGTCTTTAAGTTAGAGTGATTAAAATCACCCGCAACAATAAACGCCGCTTCCGGGTGAAGAGTCTGTTGTTTACTGATGGCTGCATAAAGTTCTTTCATAGCAAGCTTGGCATCAGCATCCGGGGGAATATAAGCTGCAGTTATAATGGTGGAAGTGAACTCGCGCGGCAGATAGAACGGTCTACATTTAACCATGAGAAACTCTAGGTTAGCTGAACAATGGCTCCCAACAACAGCAGAGTTTGTGCACCAAGCTTTGTTAATATAAATGCACAAACCGCCTCCCCTTGTCTTACCGGATCCATCTATTGTTCTGTCCGCGCGGAGCGTGTGATGTCCCGTGAGCTCAATAGTGGAGTCTGGTATTCCGCTATTTAACCACGTCTCCGTGAAGATAAGGACGTTACAGTTCAGAAGTCTTTTGCTGTGTGTCATGTTGAGTCGAATCTCATCCATTTTGTTCACTAGCGATCGGACATTGGCAAGGAAGATACTGGGTAGAGAGAGCCGGTGTGGTGTTAGCTTTAACCGAGCACTAAGTCCTCCACGCTTGCTTCGCCTTTGTTTACGATCTCGACGCCGCCTGCGAGCACTTCCGCCCGGCCGGGAAGAATGCGCTGCCTCGGGCGTCCTGGCGATCTCAGGAAGGAGTCGAAGATTGTCCATAAAACCGTCGGAAATTTGCAAACCAATATCCAAAAGCATGTAAAGGCACAACTGTTCTGCACAAACAGACCCGAGATAAGCAAGAGTAATACTGCAAAATTGCAGAAACTGGAGAGACCCCGAGCCTCGCGATGTACTCGCGCCGCCATCTTAGATCATGGGAAATCAAGGGATATCAAGAAATGATTAGAATGTTAATGTGTTGATTGAATGCAATGTAAATCGCTTTGGATAAAAGCGTCTGCCAAATTCATAAATTAAATTTAAAAAAAAATCTTACCTGAGCATTCGTCTGCATGAATATTTTCATAATAACATGAGCTGTGTGGAATGAAGAAAGTCTGCTTTTGCGTGATTGATATTCAAAATGGTAAGCAAGCGCTGCTTTTGTGTATCTGCAGTCCTAATTTCGATTTCCCTTTATGAATGATGACAACAGACTATTGATACCTGCTTATACTGACTGTTTTTTTTCCATACAGACTCAGAACACGCATGTTAGTTGACAGTTGCGTTAAGTCTATTAGGTGTTTTCAAGCACATCTTTTTGGTCAAGACGAGATAACACCATCAGTTGTTTTTTTGACATCCCAGGCCTAAGGGTCAAGTTTTTAATATTATTATAGCAAATATATATATATAAACTAGACTTATATTACTTCAAGTAACAAAAATGCTTTTTTTAGAAACAATGACATAAAAGGATAAAATAGTGATAAAGAGAAGTGAGAGAGTGGGAGCACCTGACTTTTTTTTTGTGTATGATTTTTTTATTATTTTTAAGTCATTTTCTCACCATTACACCTATCCAGGCACAACACAACAAAGTGGCAATTGGTAATTGCTATTTCTTCCCATTTAATCAAGTTTTTTTCTTTCTTAACCATCTGCTACCACAAAAAAGTAAAAAAATAGCTCTACCCACAGTGAAATCTTATTGGTCCAAAATCCACTTAATTGCATCTTATTCAGTAATTCATTAAATCTTAGAGATCTGCCTGTCTAAACAGAATTTTGGAAATTATAGATGTGTTGTGAGTCAGCAGCAAACAAAAACTGTCTTGGTAGGTAACATTCCTGTTGCTCAGTTGCCACAGCAGGGCACTAGCAACACCAAGGTCATGGATTTGATTCCCAGGGACATCCTGATAAAATGCATATCACGAATTCTTTGAAAGTCAAAATTACTGAGAAAGCATCTGCTGAATGCTTAAATGCAAATGTAGATGAAGAGCTCACAAGGTTTTTTTAAGAGATCCATGGCCAGCTTCTGAGTATTTTGCAGTTTGATGTGTCTCTTCATTTCACACATATTCTCTCATTCTCTCTCTCTCTCTCTCCCTCCCTCCATTAACCCATCCTTTTATTACTTACACTTCACACAGCCCTGCCGAGCGCTTGAGGGAGTGAGGATTACAGTCTTGTGTCTCTTATGGTCTCACTCATCTCTACTGCTTTATTCATGAGCAGACCCAGAGACTCAAAGAAGACTGACTGAAAGAGAGTGTGAATATTTCAGTGCAGTGTGATATGTTATTGAACTGGTGTGTAATAGTTATGATAGTGTGTATAAAAGAGATCAGGCCAGAACTTGATGATTAGCGGAGCAAAATTCTCCATCATTTTTACATTTTCAAAAACAGTGACAGATAGTTCACAAAATACCTTCTAACATTCACAGATAAAATATCTAGTATCTGGTCTAATTAATAAACATTGCCACAGGAAGGGATGCTAATAGGGATTAGAAGTGAAGAATAGGGGAGAAAATACAATTTTAAAGCATCCCTGTGGAGATTGAGTAGGAGTTTGGATTTGAGAGGAGAAACGAGATTTCAGGTGTACTACAGTGGAATAATTCATAGTGTTTTTCATTAAGTTGGATGACCAGATCACAGTACCGCAGTGCCTGCTTCATATTGTAAGAGCAGAATCAGGGGGGGAACCTCTGTGATTGGTAAGACCAAAAGAGCTTTTGCTGCAGTTATTGACCACATACACACTGTAAAGTTTCAGAAGTGACTGACATTAATCTCTAAATTATTATTTTGTGTGTGTACGAAATGCGACAAAATTGTAATGATTGATTGATAGCAAAGTTCTGGATTCTCATGTTGGGTATCTGCCATGTTTAACAAAAGTTGTATTACATCGACCAAAGAATTACGTTCTGTGATTTTGACTAAACTAATGTTTACTGAAGTGTCATGTTTTACAATGTAACACAATAATCAACTTCTGTGCATTATGACAAATGCCTGCAGAGGTTGCCAATGAGGTTGGTGATTGTTGTTACACTTTACAGTATGATCAAATCCTCTGATATTGGCTAAACATTTCTTGAACAAGAACATGTGGACATAGACAACATGCAAACTTAGAGAGAGGATATTGAAATCGAGATGAACACTCAGAAACCATGAGTGTACATATTTATTTCATTGAATCGCTGCCTTTTTTATTTCACAATAACGCACTGAAATGGTCAGATGGCTGCAGCTTTAGAAAACGGTCAAACAAAGCAGTCCATTGACTCACTTATTCCACTTATGGTATTTTGATGGTTGAATTACTTTTTATTTTTATTTTTATCAAGCACTCATTTAATTTATTTAGTTGAGCAATCATGACAGCCCTATAACAGTTGTCACTTCTGTTCTACTTTCTGAGTATGAGACGGAACATACTATTATTGTTTTTGTGCTTGGTTCTTAAAATGATCGAGTTTATGGCAATATTAAATTGGACAGGTGCTATATTTTGGTCTTGTTTTCAATATAAAGCATTTGGCTTTAATATGGGCTTGTTCTTTTTTGGCAACACAAATGAGTGAAAGCTCAAACTACTTTCCCCGTGGTTTTCTTTCCCGTACACATAACGACGAGAGACACACCTCTGATGTACGTTTAAATGAGTTAAATTACTAGATGTTCAGTTTGGTCCGTATACACTGCGTATAATATTTTCATAAATATGGGTGTCACTGTCTGCATTTTTCTGGACTTTATTGGGATGTAGAATGCGGTTATCACCAGTGTTAAGGAAAGTTACTTTTAAAGTGAATGAATTTTAAAATTGCATTGCTCCCTAAAAAGTAGCTTTTTGTGTGTTTTTTTTATTTTATTTTATTTTTTTATGGAAAGTAATGCGTTGCAAGCCCAGCCCATTTGTTTTAAAGTTTAAATTACTCGTCCTCATGTTGTTCCACACCCAAAAGACTTTTTTGTTTCGTCTTCAAAACATAAGTTAAGATATTTTTATGAAATCTGAGAGCTTTATGTCCATTGACATCTACTCATCTACCACTTGGATGCTTCAAAAAGTTCATAAAGATATCCTAAGTGGTTTGGTAAAAAAATTCTGTAGAGACTTGATCGCTTTATATGATAAGCAGATTTAATTTTAAATGGCAGTTTTGTATTTTAAAATCTTAGAATACACGTAAAAAAGGTTATTCCTGTGATAGCAAGGCTTTATTTTATTTTTATTTTTTTAGCAAACATTACTCCAGTCTTTGGTGTTAAATAGCCTTTCAGAAATAATTTCTTATCACAAAAACTGTTTGAAAACAGTTGTGCAGCTTAATATTTTTGTGAAAATCATGATACAAGTTTTTTTAAAAGGTTATTTGATAAGAAAGTTCTAAATAATTGCATTTAAAATAGAAATGGACTATTAATTTCTTCTGACTTTTGAATGGTAGTGCAGTACAATATATGTTAATAGTTAATGTACAATATAGATATTTTTCCATTCACTTTCAGACTGAAATAATAGCTAGACACAGAAGAGAGCAGAAGCATTCAGACATATGTCTGCTGTCCCACTGGGCTCTAACAGCACACTTTTTCATGTCTCATTAGCAGCATACTAGCTCGCTTTTGTTGCCAGGCGATGTTGTCTATGTGCCCAGGTCACTGAACCATTGCGCCTGCATCAGTGTGTGTGATGCCAGTGACTGTCTTTATTAGTGTTTGTAGGTGGTCTTTGGTGATCTGTAAACATGAGTAGACCACAGTGGGTCCTGCTACTAGAGGGATGTCAGATGCTCATATTAGCTACAGGCAACACACTTAAAAAGATAGTTCAGTGATTTCATATTAAAACTTTTTCCTTTATATAGTCTTTCATTTGTAAACAATGATGATGACACAAGGCCATGTAACAGAGTTTTGGATCGTTCGCTTCCCCGGTTGAGCCAGTGCAGCTTTTTTACCGTAAAACGTATGTTTTTATTAGTATTTATTTATGTATTTTATTAATTCCTTACAAAACTTAAACATTTGGTTATATTAGTTATAGTTTTATAATATATTATAGTTATTTTCAATGATTAAACAATCAATTTGTATTATTAACTTTAAGGGAGAAAAAAGATTTGTTAAAATCTGAGTATCCTCGTAAATATATATTAGTCAATTCAGGATACATTTAAAAAGATTAAATTAAAAAATATATATTTTAAAAAATATATTGTTTTGCTAACTTTTATAATTTTATTTTTTTTATTTTATAAATTTATTTTTATAAAATTATTATAATTTTTTTTAGTAATCATTAACACCCTAATAAATGTGTAGTGTTTTTTTTTTTTTTTTTTTTTAATCAAGGTGAAAAATGTTTTATTGTAAATTCAGGAAATTATATATATTTTTAAAAAGATGACAAAAAGTAAAATATTTAGAAATATATATTTTTCTCTTTACTGTAATTTTTATTTATTTATTATTTTGTCTGTGAGGGCTCGGAGTAAATGGATGTTTATTTTATAGCTCTGGAAATGGCACATTTGGTGTTTGAGTTAGGTGGTTGATGTGTGTCTTAACTGTTTCTCTCTCAGCAGTAGTCAGTCATGCCGCTGGTGAAAAGGAGCATCGAGCCCAAGCACCTGTGTCGAGGAGCTCTGCCTGATGGAGTGCCCAGTGAGCTGGAGTGTGTCACCAACAGCACCCTGGCAGCCATTATCAAACAACTGGGCAGCTTGAGTGAGTTGCACCTTGCTTTTCTTTTTCTTGTTGAGTTGTTTGTTCATTTATATAATAATGTTATCTGTTGAAATAAGTGCCTTTTTTGTTATCTGACCATGTTGAAGGCTCTCACCCTACTGAAAAGACCAACAGTCTGGTGTCTAAAACTATATATTTTATTCTATTTTCGTATATGGCCAATATTGACTTAAACTGGTTTCTTCCTCACTTTTTTCGGCAGTCAGGGGAACAATCATTAAATTATACTGCCATTATAGCAAAGTACTGTATATGCAAAATGTTTGATGGAAACCATAAAAATATAGTTAAAATATTAACTATAACCAAGGCACGATTTCCACACTTCCTTTCATTAAATTAAAACGAGGAATTGTATTTAATAATCTTAATAAAATATATTTTTAAAAAATATATATATATATATATGACTACCGTATTTTCCGCACTATAAGGCGCACCCAAAAGACATGATTTTGTTCAAAAATCGGACGTGCGCCTTATAGCCCGGTGCGCCTTATATACGGACTTCGTTCCAAAATCTATAAAATTGTTTTTGGGTGATTTTGATAAGCGCTCAGCTTGATTGACTGTCGGACCATTTCACACTGACACAGTGATAAACCAATCACAGAACATTATGTAATACCATATGCTTACCTCCTGAAATCTGACTCCTGGAGCATATTCCCTTATCAATCCATGTTTTCACACAGCAAACACCCAGAACGCGCAAGCGGGGTAAAGTTAGTTTTGTTTTTTATATTCCTCACACATTCAGCATAAAATGGCAATAACTCTAAAAGGACTCACTCAAAAAAAAAAAATCTTAACAATGTATACTTATGGATACATATGTCTTAATGTTTCACAAGCTTCTTTTTCGTTATTTCCGCTAGATATAATGAGCAAGGAGCCGTAAAACCCGTCTGAATGTGATTTTCACCTGAAAAGCTTGTCTCTTTGCCGAGATGTGATTAAGGGACCGTGGGAAAAGTGCAATTTTCTTATGGAGAAAGCTATTGGTAAAAGAAAGGTAAATTTGGACATGCAATTCACTTTTTGAAAAGACAGGTTCAAACGTTGTCCACTGTGTCCCTTTAATGAATGCCACTGGTCTCATGTCTACACACACTTAAATTATAGCAGAAATCGAAAAGAACTTGCACTTTTCCCACGGTCCCTTACGCACAGCTCATCAAAGAGCAAGCTTTCCGGCGAAAATCACATTCAGACGGGCTTTACGGCTCAGTGCTCGTTATATACAGCCAAAAAATGAAATGGAAGCTTGTGAAACATTAAGATATATTTCCTTTTTGTGATAAGGTTGTTAAGATTTTTTTTTGTGCGAGTCGTTTTGGAGTTATTGCCATTTATCGTTGAATGTGTGACATATCGAAAACAAAACTAACTTTACCCCGCTGAACTGAGCACAGGTTTTGAGTACTTAAATTAATACAAAGAAAACAAAATAATGTGTATAAAGGATGTGAGATGGATTGAAACTGTAAACTTCCTGAGCTTTGTCAGGATGAGAGATAAAGACACCAGCAAAACTGTTTGATTTTCTTGAATAGCAGGAACTAAGCATAACTGAACTTAGCTTTCGTTTTTTTTTTTACTTTTCTATTTTATATCATTGTTTTAATTTTTTTCGATTTGTATTATTTATTTTTGATCACTTTTCATGCTTTTTTCGTTTAGTAAGAACTGTAATTTTCTTCAATAGCAGGAACTAAGCATAACTGATCTTAGCTTTCGTTTTTTTTTTTACTTTTCTATTTTATATCATTGTTTTAATTTTTTTTCGATTTGGATTCTTTATTTGATCACTTTTCATGCTTTTTTCGTTTCGTAAGAACTGTAATTTTCTTGAATAGCAGGAACTAAGCATAACTGAACTTAGCTTTCGTTTTTTTAACTTTTCTATTTTATATCATTGTTTTGATTTTTTTCGATTTGTATTCTTTATTGTTGATCATTTTTCATGCTTTTTTTCGTTTAGTAAAAAACTGTAATTTTCTTGAATAGCAGGAACTAAGCATAACTGAACTTAGCTTTCGTTTTTTGTTTTTTTTTCTATTTTATATTGTTGTTTTGATTTTCGATTTGTATTTGTTACTTTTGATCACTTTCCTTACCTTTTTTCGCCTGATTACCCTAACTTTCACTTTCACTTGGCGCAGACCTTTTGACGAAATATCTGTGGAGGGACATCTGCTTCTCCTTTATCCACAACAACAGAAGCCTCTCCATCTCATCATTTATATTCGAACACAACTTCAATATAATCCTCACGCCCTTGGAAGGATTTACATTCTTGATAACATCATTCTGCTTTAGGATGGTACACATCGTGGATGTACTGCGATCATAAGTGTGTGCTAGATCTCTCACGCGGCACCGCGCTCATATTTATCCACAATTTCAGGCTTCATTTCCATTGTCATCATGCGTTTCTTCTTTTCACTACCATCCTTACTACTTACTTTCTTAGAATTCGTCGCTATTATGAAGAATAATGCACAAAATAGAGAGAAAAATATCTACCGTATTCGCGGATGACTCGTACAAGTCAGTGAACACATGAAGTGAACAAGTGTCGGCGTCGGCCTCAGTACTCTAATATTTACTCCTATATAGAAGCAAAAATCTGCCTGAAGGCTTGCTCATATCTTGGAATACTCATATGTAGAGTCGCTCTACAGGAAAGCTGCATCTTCCAGGTGCTGCACACTGCCATGTGCTTCTGTCTAATCAAGACACCAGGAAAATTGCCAAGCTGTTCAATTCAGACACAGAAGATGATGACTTTGATTGATTAAAACAATGTGAGTGTATTGTTATACAGTAGAATAAAGTTCAGTAAAACTCACTGTTTTGCTTCCATTACCTTTTTGTAGACCATATGTTTTACCGTGCGCCTTATAATGCGGTGCACCTTGTGTACGTAGTTGAGACCGCGTTTTATAATCCGGTGCGCCTTATGGTGCGGGAAATACGGTAATAAAAGACAGTGATGTCACAAGCAAATTGATTCCCAACCAGTGTCTTTATCTAGTTTTACCAGCATGTAAACCCGTTTAATCACAATGCTCATTCACCAGCTTGATCACATTTTGCTGATGAACACTAGGTCCACTAGCAAGACCAACACAAAACCAGCATGGAAATTCAGTTGATCTTTTCAGCATGCCATTCTCTTAGCTTCCGTCACCATTTCTCTTGCAGGTCGTCACGCAGAGGACATCTTTGGAGAGCTGTTTAATGAAGCCAACAGCTTCTACATGCGAATGAATAACCTGCAGGAGAGAGTGGACCTGCTGGCTATCAAAGTCACTCAGCTGGACTCCACCGTGGAAGAGGGTAACATCAAGCATTACGCTTAATCTCTACATCATCTCCAGATCTTATCGTGCAGCAGGTAGCAGCTGGAGAGAGGCTGAGAGAGCGTGTTTGCCTTCAAGTGCTGTCCTCTATAATGGTCTTCTTTTAGCCTGTAGTTAGAGGGATGACCCAGCTTTCTCTGCCATGAAAGAGAGGGATCGTACTGTATCACTTTACTTCTCCCTCCACTCCTCTCATCTCTTTCTTTTGTTCTTCTCTCTACGGAATAGAAGAATCCAGTGCCTGGTGGCACCGTCTTTTGTCTCAATAAATGAAACAGATAGCAGAGCTCAGCACCGTTCTCTGATGTCAGGCTATGAGTTTGGTGCCCATCACAAAACATTTTTTATCTGTAAATGCCCTGTCCTTATGTAAAATCAAGATTAGGGCCATGTTACATGTTCTAACGATGTCATCGTCTATTTAAAGCTTTCCGCCCAGCTGTGATCGATAACTGGAGAGCCGATAAAGAGGGTTTAATATGTTCCAGCTCCCTTGTGACCCCTCATTTAGGGAGAAGAAACATCGACATTTCTTTTAAAGCCCAAGCGTTATATTATCACCTGATTCACAGTGAGTGATGACCTCTCAACTACACCCGTGCTGAGAGCCAAGGCCTGCTGGGAATGCAGACCATGCAGTTTCCGGGTCGTGTGTTTATAGCTCTCTGATGTGTGTGTGTCTGTCTGACCTGATGGTGATCTGGGCTTTTATCCATGCTGCATGTAGAATGAGGGGTTGGGAAGGAAACAGAAGTGTGTGTGTGTGTGTGTGTGTGTGTGTGTGTGTGTGTGTGTGTGTGTGTGTGTGCGTGCTAGTAGAAAGGGTGATGGGGTTTGCTGGCGTTCATGGTTGTGTCTGATCCAATAGTGTCACCCCATCCCCTCCCCTCTTAACGTTCGTTCTAATTATTTATTTATAACCAGCCATCCACACATAAAACTTGAGCTTCTTTTGCACTCCAACAGACTGTACACAAGGACAAAAGAGGTATTTATTGATATAAATAAATAAAAATGTAAGAAAGAAATTTTAATGAATAAAATGTCAGTATCTATGTGATGTGCAGAGCTGTATATTAGACAAGTACATCATTGGATATTAATGTCTCACAGATACATTATTATAGTTGGCTAAAACTAAAGCAATAAATAAATAATATATTTTTGTTAATTGAAATGAAATGAATGTTAAATATAACATTATACAGTAAGTATACTATATGTATACTAAAGTAAAATATAAAAAAAACACCACCTTTTTTTGTTTCAGCTATTTGCCAAGACATTCTCATTTTCAATTAGTTTATCTTGATAAATAAAATAAATAAAACTTGAAATAAAAATAAGAACTGTATACAGTGGTGTGAAAAAGATTTTGCTCCTTCCTGATTTCTTATTTTTTCCATGTGTATCACACTTAAATGTTTCAGATCATCAAACTAATTTAAATATTATTCAAAGGTAACACAAAATACAGATTTTAAATGAAGGTTGTTATTATTAAGGGAAAACAAATCCAAACCTACATGGCCCTTTGTGAAAAAGTGATTGCCCCCTAAACCTAATAAGTGGTTGTGCCACCCTTAGCAGCAACACCTGCAACCAAGCGTTTGCGATAACTTGCAATGAGTCTCTTACAGTGCTGTGGAGGAATTTTGTCCGACTCATCTTCGCAGAACTGTTGTAATTCAGTCACGCTGAATGGTTTTTGAGCATGAACTGCCTTACCACAGCATGGCATAGTGTTCACACCACCGTAGATGTTTAAAAAAAACACTTTAACTGTTGTAGCGAAATCAGCTCAAGGTAATCGGGGTAGCGGGATCTATGTATATACCGTATTTATTCGAGTATATCGCGCACACGTGTATAACGCGCACCCCTGATTTTCGATTAAAAATCGGTATAAAATTTTGTTTCACACCAAGCATTGTAATTGACAAAAAACGTTGTTGAACACGTGCAGCCATGATAAAAAACATTTACTTATTGTATAACATATACTTATATAACATATATAACATATATTTATTGACAACATAAACTAATGAACACAATACCGAAAGAGAATTACCGGTAAAAATATTTATTTAAAATCCTTCGACGTCAGATTCCTCATCAGAGACACTAAAGAGTTGCTCCCATTCTTCTGGAGTTAATTTTTCATCAGTGTCTCAGTTGGCAGGAACATCTGTTTCTCCGGTTTCTTCGCTTTCTTCTGCGTCTGAATGGATGAGGAAATGAAGCGGCGAGGGGACGTTTTTTTTTCTTCGCCCTCACATACAGTGAGAGGCTGCAGCCTGTGTTACGGGATGATGCAATCGGCAATCGTATGCAATCTGCAATCGTATCATGCAATCGGCAATCGATTGCTTTGGGCTATGTTGCGGTTGTTGCCGCGGTTTATGTTTGAATACAGTTGCTGAATTGCACTCACGAGTCTGCCTTTTATTTTATGCATATATTGCTACTTAAACAGCCTGTAAAATGTGCAGCGCGAACTCACAATTCGCCGGCGCCCTCAAAGGACCGGCCATCAAAACAAACCCCACCCCACCCCAGCCCAGCCCTCGTGCATAACGCGCATCCCTAACTTTGATTTATTTTTTTGGTAGAAAAATTTGCGCGTTATACTCGAATAAATACGGTAGTTTGATCATGTGTTATGACCAAATATGCACATAGATCCAGCTTAAAGGGAATTGTGTATATTGATAATTAATCATAACGGATTACAATTAATTATGAATACAAGTAGCTTGATTTGGCTTATAGAATTGATTTATTAATTCTAGCATTGAGTTCAAAGCAGCGGCCATATGTGCGCTCATACGAGCCGCGCAATCTTTATGAACTTTAACAAAGATCATCTTCATCGTCACAAAGAAGAATCTTTCATTATCGTACCAAAGTACTTAGCATTGTAGCAAGATGCAAACGTAGAAGTGACTTACTCAAGAATATTACAGAATCAATCATGTGTGATTATATACACAGTGTTTTATTAAACAAACTACGAAAACAAACATTAAACATAACATAGACAGACTTAATGGAGAGTGTGAGAGAGTGTGAGAGAGTGTGAGAGAGTGTGAGAGAGTGTGAGAGAGTGTGAGAGAGTGTGAGAGAGTGTGAGAGAGTGTGAGAGAGTGTGAGAGAGTGTGAGAGAGTGTGAGAGAGTGTGAGAGAGTGTGAGAGAGTGTGAGAGAGAGAGAGAGAGAGAGAGAGAGAGAGAGAGAGAGAGGGGGGAAGGAAACGGCATTCGTACAGACAATTAAACCTTTGAGAAAACCAGCATGGAAATTCACCTCTTAAAAGGGGCATATAAACTTTAAACGCATTTAGAATTGCATTTAAAGAATTGTTGAATTGTAGAATTGTTGTCTGACGGTGTGGTCGCCGTAGGAAGGCTCGCTCGCAGGGCCTTCCGGTCCTGCAAGCTCCCAGGGGTTGAAGAGAGTTCAAGAGAGGAAGTTCAAGAGTCAAGAGAAGAGAGATGTTTGGATATCAGGAGTCTTTATAGAAACATAGGGACACTCCCACACCTTGGATGAGGAGCCAATCGCTGGCTTGGAGGTGGATGCTGGGAAATTTCCTTTTGTCTTTTGTAGCATTAAACAAAATACAGATTCGGAAAGTGAAGGCTGAACAAATTCAAATGATACCAAGAAAGGTAGAAAGACATAAAGTGGTTTCGTTTAAACAAGGTTATACACATTTAAACATCTAAATGAACTACCAAAAATAACTAAAAAGACTACAACATGGAGGGCATGCATACATACATCAGGAAGTATCATAGACAGGATTGAGATGGCTGAGGATGAGTTTGCATAGAGTATGTAGGCATTTTTGTATATTCCATGTGTGTGTGTGTGTCAGGAGATGGGGTGTGTGTGTGTGTAGATGTTAATTCTGTGGAATGTGGGTGTCAGGAGATGGTTGGGGGAACAAAGGGTTTTATGGCCCCAGGGCCATAAAATGACCGTGAGTGAGCCTTCAAGTCTCACTCTGGTAATTCAATCAGATGTTTGTTTTTGATCGATCAATTTGAGACACCGTCCAGACGTAACACTGTAATGAAAATAAATCTAAAAACAAAAAAATGATTTAAACTAAACCTATATGTTATGTTAACAATATGTTAATGATAATCAAATATACATAACCAGTCTCTAGAGACCCCAGCCACGGCCCTGTCTGCATCATAGTTGTTTTAGACAGATAGTGTGTTGGTATTTGAATGAATGGACAAGGAAAGGGCTCTTCTCTTCCTTTACAGCAGCACTGAGTTGTTGCTCATAACTCATACTGTATTTTTTGAAAACTACCTTGTTTAATAAGTTGTCCCGGGTTTGACCTCATATACCCCATTCCTGCCATCAGATAAGCCAGTATGCTCACTCTTGAATTATTAATGTTCAATAAAGTAATACAGTGGCCCCTGAGGCACAACCAGGGCTTTAATAGCGTGAGTGTTCTTCTGTGGTGTACATAATTAGAGGGAGGTTGAGCTAGTGCATCATTCTTTACATCGAAAAAAGCTCCGCCCCCCTCATTGACAGACAGCCCCAAGACTAATGTAGATAAATGATTTAGTTTTAGCCAGCACAGTAATTTCCACACAATGTCATTGATCATTGTATGACTTCACTTCCATCATCGTGACATTAATGTTGGACAATAACTAAATCGCTCTTTTCTTTGCTGTGCCCTGTTTTTTTTTGTCATATTGTTTTTTGATGAAAATATCCTTTTTAAATTTGTAGCGAAATCATAAATCGTGAACAGCCCATTTTAAACAATTGTCTTTGGTTATCACCTCTTGTGACCCATCGTGATGTTCCGAGTTTTAATGCATGCATTAATGAGATTTGAGAGTAGAGATTTTCATTCCTTTTTCTCTATCCCACACACAGTGTATAGATCTTTACCTTGGATCTTTATCTCATTCTATTGGGGGGAAAAAAAACCAATGGGATTGTGAGGCAGGAGCTCCACATGATGTTGCTCTTAAATGTGCAGCTGATCTCTCATATGTATCGGTGCCATTCCAGATTAGTCCAGGATGAGAAGCAGAGTGTGTGAATAGGAGAATGACCATCTGCTGTCTCCTGGATAGCGCTAGCCTCTCATTAAAAGACTTAAGTAGGGATTTCACACAGCTCTGCTTTAAGGCAGAGGCAGCTTGTCTTAGTCAAACCACAACTTTAATCACCATAATAGTAAACATTAAACTGATCTCAGATCTGTATTATTAGGTAATGGCCGTAAGTATTGCCTCATTAACCAGTCTTCTATGAGTGACAGTTAACTGGCCGTCTTGTGGCTCACTGCACTCAATCGAATGTGTATTAGGGTAGTGGCAGTTCTTTTTTCCTTCTGGTACTTCTGTATAGTTGAATGTTATCCATTATGGTGGTGATGATCCATTTAGCCTTGCTTTGGTCTGTCTTGTAAATGTATTTTGTCGTCTTTAGTTGATTCTGTAAAATCTTAATATCTTCTCTGGAAAATTTCAATTGTGAATATTTCGATATTTTTACTAAACAATAAGATAAATGTAGAAAGAATGGTTTTCCAATGGAGACTTGAATAAAGTCAGAATAAAGAAATTGATGCATAAATCTGAACTCTCCCTCTGTCCCCCATTTTCAGTCTCTCTACAAGATATCAACATGAGAAAGGCCTTTAAGAGCTCCACTATTCAGGACCAACAGGTGGTTTCCAGGAACTCCATTCCTAATCCTGTTCTGGAGCTTTACCACCGTGGAGACAAACCTCCCCCTCTCAATATTCTCAGCCCTTACAGGTGACTTCATCCTCACTTCCATCTGACGTTCTACCATGAGATACATTGCATGTTGTTTAATATCAACAGTGCATCTTCTATAGCATACTATAGCTTCAGCAACAAGCTGATTTTCAGACAAATAATTATGTAATGCAGAGATTTATCTTTTTATTAAGCTTTTTATTACAAATGGCCAATATTTTGATTCACACCTGATTGAAGCCTGTGGGCAGAAAGCAAATATTGCTTTATATCCAACTACTGTATATTATACAAAACGTTTTTTTTTTTTATCTTTGGGAGCAAAATTAAGAATTCCAGCTTATTTTCAGTGACCAAATTAAACCTGGAGTTTTGACCTGTATGTCTTTTAGTTGTAATAATGTGTCAATCCAGGTCACGTTCACACTGGTGTTTTTAGGAAGCCTAACTATTTAAATAATAATATATTATATAATGCATTTTCTGTTTGGTTTTAGTTCAACTGGCATATACTTATTTGCAATTGGCATTAACTTTGTAAAAAGCAGTGGTACTTGACACAACGTTAAAGATGTGAAAACCTATTTTCGGGTTTCCCTGGTTTGTGTACAAAGTTGTAAACAAAGGTTTAGTGTGACATAATGATAAATCGCTTGCCGCGTATCAAGTTCATGCTCCTAGAATGTGCTCAAGTGTCTCAAGTAGTGTCTGAAATCGCAGTTTCAGCAAATTAGTTTAATTCAGTTCAACTCTTCTACTAGAATCATATGTCTATTTTTGTCTTTCTTTATATAGAGATGATAAGAAGGATGCACTGAAGTTCTACACAGATCCCTCCTACTTCTTTAACCTCTGGAGGGAGAAAATGCTGCAAGCCACAGAGGACAAGAGAAAAGAAAAGAGGAGACAGAAGGTGTGTGTCTCTTGTGTGTGCACTTTATGTCCTGTTTCACTATCTGTTTTTTCCATAATCACGTTCTGCATAAAGGATGTCAAAAATACTGAAACTTTGGTTCCAAGTCTGTACTAAAATAAATGTTGTTGTACATGTTACTAACATGGTTAAGATTGACTTTAATTTAGACAACCCACCTTTTATTCCATGGGACTTCCCGGCCCCCGGTAAATCCAGTTTCTCAGATTAATTTCCTCTCTACAAACCAGAAGCCAGTGTGTTTATATGCAAAGAAGAGAGCAGAAAGAAACCCGTCAGTGGACGTGTCTTTATGTGTGCATGAATGAGAGCTCTAACCCCCCCAGACTCTGCCCCTTCTCTCCAGACCAGCGGCTCAGGCCAGACTCACTCAGACCAGACTAAGTCCCACTCCAGGCAGGCCCTACTCAGAAGCCCCCTCCTGTCCTCCGTAAGATACCTGCATTTCTGTCAGTCCTTCTATTCATCCGTCAATCCCTCACTATGCTGACTCCTGTTTGTACATTCACTTTCTCTCCCTACAGTCTCTGCACTAGCTTTTCTACTGAGTGCGTGTGTCTGTTTAATGCATTCCCTAAATTATGTAGAAAACTTTCTTCACAGCATTTTCACTGAAAGATGTGGACACTTAGCTTGCTTGACAATCTAAAACTCTTTCACCAAACGTGATTTGTGATGAAACCCTGGGCTTTCTGCAACAATGGCCTTTCTTTCTCCCTCACTCTCATTTGATCTCTCTCTCTCTCTCTCTCTCTCTCTCTCTCTCACACACTCATTCAGGAGCAGCAGAAACAGGTGGAAGACCCCAGTCGTGAGGTGAAAAAGGTTCGTAAGGCTCGAAATCGCAGACAGGAGTGGAATGTAATGGCGTATGATAAGGAGTTCCGCCCAGATGCCCGCTTCACACCTTCTCCGTACCATGGCATGTCCTCTGAAGGCTCCCTCTCACCGGACAACAGGTTGGTGGTCTCTTTCACTTTTACTCTTTTCTTTGACAATACATGATCATCAAAGTGAGCTGCAGTTCAGCATAGCTCAGTACTGCCATCTGTTGATATCTTTGAGCTTCCAACATCTGTTTGCATTTATAGAGACACCAGAGCACTCATCCGCCAATCTAAGGCATCATATCTTTGTTCTTTTTTTGGTTTCCTTTTTTTTTTTTGTCAAGCTAAACAATTAGATGATTGGGGTAGGTGATGTATTAAATATTTAGCTATTTTAAATTTGCAGATATTAAAATGCAAAAAAGGTCTGCACTCTAAAAATACTTGTATTAGGTTCGAGCAGGATGTAAATAGTACAAACGTTTTGGCTGTCTACCTTTGTCGGTGTCAATTTTTTGGTCTTCTCTCACAGTTAAGTAAGTTAGAGGTTTGTATCAGACTGGAATATATTTTTTAAAATTTGTTTGGTTTGTTCTGTGTTCAAATCATCAGTTCAGATGGGTTCAGTAAATCAGCTATGAGTCGTTGATTTTTGCATGAGTCTGTGGAAACATATTAAGTATATGTTGTAAGTGAGGTAGATGATGAATTTTGCTGTTTGTTTTATTGGTGTGTAGAAATGAAGGGAAGAATGACGTATACTGAAAAATGTATTATTTTTAATCATACTGTACACTACCTTTTGGGGTTAGAAAGATTTTTGTATTACTATTATTTTATTAATCAAGGACACATTAAATTGATTAAACATGACCATAAAGAATTTTATATTGTGACAAAAGATTTCTATTTCAAATAAATGCTGTTCTTTTGAACTTCCTGCTTAGCAAAGGATCATGGGAAAAAATTATCATTATTTCTAAAATATTAAGCAGCAGAAATAAACACCCAAATCAGCATATTAAAATGATTTTTGAAGGATCATGTAATACTGAAGATTAGAATAATAGCTGCTGAGAATTCAAGCAGCTCTAAAATGGAATATTTAAATAGAAATAAACAGGCCTTGAAATTCGTTGCGAAAAGTGCACTGCCAAGTTGCCTTAGAAATTATAGAAATTTAAAGGGCACCAAGGCATTTTTTGTTGTCTAATAAGGGCACAAAGGCAATAATGAAAACGTCACAAGGGCATTAAGGCAATTTACGTTTTATGTACATTAGCATAATGTTTGCTACTTTTTATGTTGTCTGTTTCATACTCTTAAATTAATTTTCTGTGATATTGATGTTACACCCTATAGAATGCCAAACATAATTATCTATGATGATTTAACACTTTTCTTGTGATTTGTACAGAGTTGAATAGTTAACATACTACGAGTAATAGCTCTTTTTAAAGGAAGTTTTATTGTTGAAAGTAACTTTTCTAAACATTAACTTCATATCATAACTGAGAATAACTTTCAGCAGTAACAATACAACATAACACTGTATACAAGAAATACAGTACAAAGCCTAGCTTACATAATAAATAACAGTTTACATTTATGCATTTGCATATGCATTCAAGGAACACATTGAATCAGTTTAGCATCCAAATATATCGGGAATATGGAAACATCTGGATTTATGCCGAATGAGAGATTTAGGCTACTTGAGCCCAACGTCGGTTACTTTCAGTTTCGGTTTAAATTCGCTTGGCCTTATTTAGAGCTGCGTATAGCCTATTCTTGTTCTGTTCTGATTTGTTGTGGAAAGAGGGGAACTAAAATAGTCTATTGCTAAGTGTATAGTCTAAATATGCCTAAATTATACATAACATATAGCCTCATAATAGGGATTTGAAGAGATAACTGGTTTAACAAGGTATTAATTTTATAGAGCAGTGGTCGCCAACCCGTCGATCACGATCGACTTGTCGACCTTTATCACCATCCCGGAAGCTCCCGAAAATAAAAACGTTTCAGTTGCCAATTCAGCGGCTCTGTCCCGCTCCCGCTCCGCAAGCCCCGATAGGACGACCGCTCCGCACAGCATTTGCCGTCGATGCCGTTGTGAATTTCAAGGCCTGAATAAAGGAAGATCAATAAAGGAAGTTGCATATTTTTGGCTACACTTTCCAAGCACTGTCTTTTAACATTTATTCTGGCCAATTGGCTTGCCCATAGATTTTAGAAGTCCATTGAGGGGCAAACTCAACAGTCAAAATGATTATCTGTTGTAATAAAAAACAGCATGCCACACAGATGCTTTCAATGGAGTGTAGAATCCAAAATATTTGCTCTTTCGTGTCCTTTTTCCGCTCTCTATCATCTCTCCTCCATCATCAGGTCGGTTGCCTCAGACATGGGTGAGCACTCTTACCCAGGCAGCCCCAGTCACCCGGCCCAACAGATGGCTGTGACCAGCGCCTACTCTGCTGCTGATGGCAAAGAACACCTCATGGCCCCCTCTCACGTTCAGACCCAGTCCCTTGACCGTGGTTACCGGCCAGCCCCTTCCTCCTCCGCTCCAGCTGGGAGACAGACCATTGGCAGGGTTCAGACCTCCCATGGACAACCAGTCACAGACCCCGCTCTCAACGGGCCACGCCCCCTGCAGGCTAAAGACTACAGGTCTGTCTTCTCTTAGTACAGTATCTCCTGTGTAAATATTGTTTCATAACTTTTTTTTATCAGCTGGATCTAAATTATGCATGTGAAGTACCCAAATTTCAAATAAATGTTGACAATAACAATACTGATGCAAGAGCAAAACAACACTTATTTTTTGCTTTAAAAAAATGCTTGGCATGAGACATGCTCAAACTTAAAGTTTCCGTCTTGTAGCGTGCTTCAAGCTTAAATCTCATTTCTAGAGTAAAGTAGTTTGTCTGAATAATTTCTGTCTCTGTTTGCATCTCAGTGGTCAGCAGTCTCAGCATCGAGAGTATTTCGTACCTCCTGCTCCTCCTCCACCCCCACCTCTCATTCCTTCCGCCCAGACTGCCTTCGACAGTCCCACTGGCCCCTCCTCTGCCCCGGCCAGTGCCATGCCATCTCTTTCCCAGACTTACAACCCATCTCCTCCGACTCCTGCACTCCCTGCTTCCTACACCCCTTCCCCAACCCATCCTCCCCCCGCAGCCCCCCCTCCACCTCCACCTGGGCCACCCACACACCCCCACCCGCACCCTCACTCACATGCCATGCCCACTGCCCCTGTGGAAGCACCGGTTGTCCCCAGGAAGGGCCAGGTTCCTTTCATCCCAATGAGCGATGCACGCAGCGACCTGCTGGCAGCTATCCGACGAGGTGAGAGGTCACGAATAAAGTGGGGTTTGGGTGTTGAGATGTCAGATGTTATTAAAATCGACTTCTTTTTTTGTTTTGATTGTGAGAATTGATGCTATCATGAAAATATCACAATATAAAAATTGTTCATGTGCTTTAATGTCATAACATAATATGGAATACCATTCAAAGATTTAGGTACAGTACATTTATTTTTAAAGAATATTTTTATTTTAGCAAGGATGCATCAAATGTATCAAAATTACAGTATAAAGACAATTATAATGTTATAAGTAATGGCTGCTGAAAATTCAGGTTTGCATGATGGGAATACATTTAATTTTAAAATGTATTAAAGTGATTTTAAGTTCTAAAAATAATACATAATTTTACATAGTAAAAATGACTGTTTTTGACTAAATAAATGCACCATTGGTAAGCATAAGAGAGACTTCTTTCAAAACCTTTTTTTAGGGTGAAATATCAATGACCCGTTTAGAAAGACTGCACACTAACACTGTGAATGGGAGAATATGCAATGCGCAATATGGTGGAATAAGTCCCGCCTAAATAAATCCCACCATGTCATTGCTTCCATGCGGCTGCTATTAGAAGTTTCGATTTGCTATAGAAACAGTCAGTGTTTTGAGATGTCCGCTTAGGATTATACATTCACATTGTCTGGTCCAGCCTGAATAAACCAGTTGTTGTTGTTTTGTTGTGATTTAGAAACAAAATTTATGAAACAATTGATGTCAGATTTCATTGATGATTTCAAATATGAATTTTAGTCATAAGCTTGGTGAACTGCTTTGGAGAATTTGATGTTTCCCTGGCCTATTCAAAGAGATTAAAATATCTGTTCGATAGGCGTTTCAAAGATGGCCGCCGAGTGAAATGACTTGTATTAAAGGAACTTTGTCTCTATGGCCTGAGCCACATTTCTTAATCGTTCTTATGAGGGTTTACCGTTTTAGTTCTATATGAATTAATGTTCAGACATCTTCCCCTTTTCCGTTTTTTGTCTTACAGGGATCCAGCTGCGTAAAGTGCAGGAACAGCGGGAGCAGGAAGCGAAGAAGGAGCCAATTGGGAATGATGTGGCCACTATATTATCACGTCGCATCGCCGTGGAGTACAGCGAATCGGACGAAGACTCTGAGCTGGATGAAAATGAGTGGTCAGACTGAGATAGGAAAAACGACAATAGAGGAGTCAAAAAAAAACATGAAGTAAGCATTAGAGTGTAGGTTTCAGAGAACAGAATTATCACAACTAATGTAGCATGTCAGTGTCTTTCTGCACTAATATGAAATGGCTCCGGTGTTAAAAAAAAAAAGGGCTGCGTAACTACAAAGTCTCAAAGAGACGAAACCGGAAACTTTTGAATTATAGATTGTACATCTTAAATTGAACCCTTGACGGTGAAATTTAATAAGAGTTTTTACCCCATGGAACAATGTCTGTTAGAGATCAGCTTGAGTCGTCTGCCTGAGACTATTCGTCACTTGCTCTGAGTGTGGTGGTCCTACCATCTGTCCTCTCTCCTACACACACACACACTCTCTCTCTCTCTAACCTTAGAACATGACCTCATAATTATTATAACAGCCAGCTGGATGATCATGCAATGTTAATTTTATCTTGAAGGACAGGAAACAGTCAGAAATATATTTGAGTCTAATATACTAAACATTTATGTAAACATTTTGAAGCCCAAAGAAACGGCTGCATTTTGACCTCTTGAATGCATGTTGACCAAGTATCAAGCAGATAGCGAACCAGTTAAAAGTCTCAATAGCAATATTCTTGAGCGATTTGCTCCAATAGAGCACAAATGCAGAGTAGATGTTTAGTTCGAATTTCATCTGTTAATTAAAATGTATAATCATGTTTACATCCCAGCTAATTGAACTGTATGGATGGACAATCTGAATCTGAAAATTGTATCAAGGGCGTGTATGAAAGATATAATCAAATTCTGTTGAGAATATAACATATTTTGTATCTATGGGGTGGAGAGAAGCTTAAGTGAAAATGTTTTACGTGTATTATTGGTGATGCTATTTCCCCAAATTTAATTCGATAATTTAACCCGTTTGGATGGATTGGAATGAGTTTTAGGGTTTTTGTTCTTCTTGACTACAAGTCAGGCTTTTAAAGGACTTTGATAGTACATTGGTGCATTCTGAATCCACCAATAAATTAAAATCACAAATTGTGATTGCTAGTACTTTTTTTTTCTCTTCTTTTTTTGAGGGTCAAGTGGTGCTGTGTTAGTAGTTATGGATTGTATCTTTAACTGTGTCAAGATCTTTCTCTTTGTTTTTTCCACCTGGTCTTTTTAAGGATGTCTTTTCAAACGGATACAGTTCATGGCCGTCTGTTCCCTGAAGGATCAAACCATTCACTTGTCAGTCATCTCACTATAGCCACGGTAGATGCCATTGCATCGTTACCACGGCAACAAGCACACCATAATTAAGCAGACAACAACAAAAACAGCTGTGCTCTTACCTGTTTTGTCCTGGTAATGTGCAACACAAACACAAATAGAAATGAACAGTGTGTTTTGTGTAATTGATCAACATCTGGTTTGGCCTGTTTTTTTATTTCATTTTAGTTTTGTTTGCTAGTGTTTTCATTTTGAATCATCTTGCCCTCTAGGGCATTTGAAATGTTAAATATGCTAATTTGTACAGAATGAGAGCACTTCAGTATTTCAGCTTTTATTTTCTATTTATTTGCTTAAATGTCACTCACTGCACAAATAGGGAGGCTTCGAGTTTAAACTCTCCCAACTTAACAGCTATCGTGAGCTGTGTGTTTAGCCTGTGTTTTGTATGTAAAGAATGAAGTCCTTTGTGTTTTAAACAATGTGATGTAAAGAACTTTGTTAAAATGGCAGAACTTTGATTTATATAGATAAGAAACAGTATGAGAATCAATGTATCAAAAAATAATATAATGTAGACAAATGCTGCATGCGTGTATGAACTGCCATTAAAGTGCTTCTTAAAACTTTCCTCTGTGTGCTTTGTTTACATGTAAGTTTTCCATTTATAAATCAGCTAAATGTATGTACTAAAGATCAAAGAAATTATTCCCAAAGGGTTTGTATGTGTGTGAGAGCGAGATTTAGTTATTGTATTGTTTTGTCTTTATACAATATCTTATCATTTTATTAACATTATTAATATAATAATATTTTATTAATATAATATTAATATTGATATAAATATATCAATATTTAGCCATTACATATTTGTGGGAAACAATTGGAATTAATTCAAAAATCTCTTAAACGTCATGTAATTTCTGATTTCTTATGGTGTGAATAATATTTAAAATACTCAGTTTGTTTCCCTCTTAGAGTCACACGTAAATCTCAGGGTATTTATTTACATATGTGCTATAATATGAATAAGACTAAAACTACTGGTGGATTGATGTGTATACTGAAATGGAAATCCACTACAGCAATGTATATACAATTTTTTTTAATAATTATTATTATTTATTATTACAATAATTATTATTATTTTAAATCAGGCAGTAATCTATGACTAGAAGAGTACAGTCATTGTCCAATGTGTGTGTGTGGGGAAAAATACAGCAACAATAAAGTACCTTTTCTTGTATTACACAAGCATTACCTTAACTCACAATCACACTGCCTGTCCATCCTTTCCTTAAAGTCTGTCTCTATTGATTTATGGATTGTATCCTTCAATTTATCCCTGTCATACACGCTAGATCCGACTTTTAGAGGCATGCAGTGGTTTAATATACTGTACTTCCTATGGAAAAGCCTTCCTTGTTGCTGTTTTTTCCTTAATATTCGCTGCCCTCTCCCCTCATTTAAGTTTTTCTAGTATGCCTTTTCCTCCCTCATAAACTGGCAGAGAACTGAGGGTGACTGAGGTCATGTTCTCCCTGTTCTTAACTTTGAAAGAGGTGTGATGTGTCTACGTCACAGTCGTGACTTGAGCAGGACTGATGAATTGTGAGAATCTGTGACGTGTCTCTCTCTCTCTCTCTCCTGTTTCACTGTCCTCATTGTCTCCTTCAGCTATTTTGTAGAGATGCCAAATTGAGTTTTTAAAGTGAACAAGGCTCTTTGGACAGTAACCGGGAGGGGACTTGTTTGGCTGGCTTAGTTTTGATAAATTATTTTGTGGGAACATGATAGTATGTTGTGACCAAGGGATCATTTTGTCGAGGTAGTGACACCCTTAAATTGGGGCCACATGATGTGAAGTCGACCTCGAGATCCTACGTTGAGGGAACGACAATTTTCCTCTGTCCTCGTGATAAATGTGTGAACAAGCCTGCATGACAATAGTAATCTGGGATTTTCAGAAATGGATCATGTTAACAAATTAATATTTTTGAAGTAAAAATAATTTAAATTTGTTTACATTAACCTATTATCAGGCCAATATTATATCCCACGCCATGTTGCCACAAACAGCATTCAAATAACAGTTTATCATCAAAAAATGTTAAAAGAACAGACCTATGTAAGAACATTTGTTAACATTTATCCAACAGTCCTTTAATATTTGTATATTATTATTATATTTTCGTTCATTGTTATGCATTTTCTTTATGTCCCCCTTCATTTCATGTATCTCTTTACCTAATTAACGTTCCTATAGTGTGTTACATAAAGTATATTTTGTGTAAATACTGTAACTGATCATGCTAATAAAGCTTTTACTTTGACTATACTTCTGTACGCTACAGTAAATGAGCGTCTGTTTTCATTTGTAAATGATTACATCATTTGAATAAAGTTTAAATAATTTGGTATTATTGTTAGGTGAATAATTTTTAATCTAGGCTACAATTTGTGTCTTAAATCTCATCCCATTGTCTTAAATCCATTCACTGATAAGAGGCCATTTTGTTTTAGCTTTTGTAGTTTAACTTTTTCGCTTGGTCTCATTACCCAGATGATGTTCCATACTATCTAATAATCCTACCTATAGCCACTGTTTTGTAAATACTGTAAATGCCAGACAGTCGTGTCAATACATCTTAGATTTTATGACTGTATTTCTGATTTTCTCCTTTTATTTCGGTTATAGGGCCCTGTATTATAATAAGAATAATACAAAATTAATAAATAAAGATACTGTCTTTGAATAGATTTAAACTGCTGTGGGATGGGACCGATAAAAATGTTTTCTTGTAGGCCAATACAATTTCCCATAATCTGAGTTAATCTGTCCGGCTCACGACAAAACTAAATGAACCTAATATATCCCCCACCGGTCACCATATTATGAAATAGCAACTAGTGAGCTATCACAGCATGGTTCAAAAGGCCTTCTTCCCTGTTTTAATTGTTTGTGTGCCTTTTTAATGGAGAATGAGACCATAAAGAAGGCTCGATATGATTCAGAGACAATTATGAGGCAAAACAATAACAGAAGAGCTAGTAGTCATCCGCCAGATAAACTAGTTCACTAGGTCGAGAGTGTTGTTTTGTTTGGTGTCTCTCAAGACTTTTGGTTAATTTAAAGTTATTTGAAAGTGTAAAGAGGATATATTCTGTGTCGTTCTATTTGTTTGTATCCTGGAGCAGTTCTCGTGGTGACTGTCTCGGTAGTGCTGTCGTGTGAGTCAGTGCTGTTGAGGCGGTGATACTGTCACCTCTCGGATGGCGTCCGCATACGTGGGCGCGCGCGCCCGGTGACTCATCCCTGCTTTTCAGCCTGTACGTGTTCGTGAGCGAGCGAGCGAATGAGTAGGCAGGTTATGTGGGTAAAACCTTACTGTCCTGCCTCTTCGCGCATTCATTCGTTGTGATTCATCCAAATTACCAGCAGGATGCGCACTTTCTCACTTATTAATCTACCAAATTCAATCAAGGGTGAGTTCATCGATTTCAGCGTTTGCTTTGTGTCCAAATATACAGGTGAACTCCATTAACAGCTGTCCACCAACCTTTTCTTTCTCCCCCTTATGTGCGTGCGCGTGTGCGTGTGTGTGTGATATAACAAGTGAACACTGATCTCAGCACGCGTTTGTTTTGTGTCATAACATGTCCAGGTCAGTTTAGCCTCCATTCCAGTACTGGACATCACATTTCTCAGGGAATTGCATTTTTATTTATTTTTAAGAGTTGTATTGTAAATGTATTTGATGCTGCCAAACTATTTACCTTTTTATTTTTGACAAAACGATCTTTAAAGTGCATTAGGGCAGAAAAGCGTAATCCATTTGAACTATTAGGCTATATGTAGCTTGTTTAAAGCTACATTTAATAATAGTTATAATTACTGTTTTGCTATGGATGTGATATTAGATAGCATATTGTATAATATCATATCACTTATAAAATTTAAGGGACCCCTAAGTAGGCCTATGCTTGGTCAATTTATCAGTTTAAAGGTTATTCTTGTTATCATTACCTACAACAAATATCAGTATTGAATTTCAGTTAATGTATTTCCGTTTATCTAAATGATAAGTATCTAACAGCATATCAATATATATAATTTTCTGGATGCAGTTACATATATGCATTTGTCAGATGCTTTTATTTTTTGAATCAAAGCAACTTACATTACATTCAAGGTTCACATTAACATTCTAATGACATTCCAATTCTTGGTTTCCATGGGAATCGAACCCATGATGTTGGTGTTGCAAGCACCATGCTCTACAGTTTGAGCTATAGGAATGTCAGTTATTGAAAGTATTCTCTATTAGCAGTAAATGTTATGCATTTTATTCATTTCAATCGATTGCTGTTTGGCTCATAGTTAGGGTCGGAAAGGGTTAAGTCATGTGTAATGCACATCAAAAATAAATCAAAATGATTTTATATAGATTCTGGAATCTTAAGCCGTTTTTGACGTAGTTTTATAGCAGTTTTATATCCATCATGGTTTTATAGCAGTGAAGATAACTTCAGTAGTAAGTAAACTCTGCTGAAACTGTAATATATTTTCTACAGTAGGCGCTTCAACCATTTCAAAAGGCGAGAATTGCCCATCACCTCGCAGCGTGGGCTCGGCAAGATCTCTGGTGTTCAGATCCCACACTCGCCGTGATCCTGACAGCCTGCATTACGTAAAACGGAACGGCTCAATAATTCATAAGCAACCCTTTTAAAGTTGAGCCGCCTTCAAACGATGACCCGTACCGGTGTGACACCGTCCTTCCCAATCAAACACAAAGACGATAAAGACACCAAACAACCGTAGACATAATGACTGAGTTTACTGAATTTTATTTGACAAAGTATTTTCCTCTTTTAATTTTTTTTCTCACCCACTCTCTTTTTGCCTCGATATTGTCATATTTACAGTAATAAAAAATAAATCATTTTTAGGAAGGATTACATTCCACACTTACATTGCAATGTGTAGCATGTTCCTTTCATAAAGTGCATCGTATTTGTCAGATTTCAGTTCACAATACAAATAGAAACAAAGCAAGAAAATGATCAACAACGATTACATCACAGTATCAGAGCACCCATCCACATCTCTGACCGCTTGCTAATAAGGGTCACATAATTGTGCTGACAGTTTACCTACACAATAACTTTCCTTTAGGTCTATAAATGATTACAAAAGTGATTGTGGATCATAGTGAGACTTGATCAGTAACAAGAGATTTGGGTTTTGGAGAATGGGCTACATTTGGGTGCAGTGGTTACATAACCCCAGAGGCTCTTCTAAAGGCTTACTGTCTCTCTCTCTCTCTCTCTCTCTCTCTCTCTCTCTCCCCTTCCGTATTTTAGGAAGGTGCCTTCTTACTCTAATGTATCTGTTGATGGGGCGCACAGAACCCAGCTTAATGGCCCAGAAAACGGATTTCAAGTACCCTAGATAAATGTAAAATTTCATGCTCTTCAAGGTTATTTTTAGCATGGCTAGATTTAGTGGTAATAGAGCTTCCATGCAGTTAGATGCCGTCATTCAGACGACCTCTCTCCGTTCATGTACGCCAGCAGTGACGTCATGACAAAGGAACGCTAGTCTCACTCTAGTTTTTTTCTCTTTCTTAAGTCCTGATCGGCTGTGTCGTAACTCTAGAGGAATGCAGTCTTCTTTTATCCACTTCTGACAGAAGATATGTGAAATTCTAGATGGCTGGCTGCTTATTCTAGATACTTCGGTTCTGTGATGATATCTGTGGTGTTAGTAATTAGATAGGTCACTTTTGAGCATGAGGCGGGGGTGGACCATCTGTCTGTAGTCTGGCACACAAAAGGGCTGTCCCAGTCCAACAGAACGATAAAGAGAGGACTGCATTGCCGGTAGCCATACTGGGCTTCACTGTCTAAGAGAGAGGGTGGAATGCAGCCGTTCCCTTGGCGTTGAACGTGTGCACCACCTGTTTCCCTGGGTCTATTTCTTAGCTTTTAGAGTAAACAAACTATATCTTATCTGTGTTCTGCAGTCAAGCTGCCTATAATCTGGGCATAAAGCTGTACTTTGACCACTACAGGTTTGAAGGTGAATAGTACTGTGACTTTCAAATCATAATCCTTGTTTTCACTGATCTGCTTAATGCATGAACTCCGTAAGACACTAGTAAGTGAAATTATGGCACTTTCTGCCTTGTTGACACTCGTTTTGTGTTTAACTTGTTTTTTTTGTTTTTTTTTCAGTTTTTTCTTTTTCTAGGAAACCATCGATAAGAATACAGGTACTGAACACACGCACATATACACACACACACACACACACCAAAACGACATCATAAAACTCATGCCCTGATGTGTATAAAAATATACGTTTTCATACAGCATTGCATAAGAAAAATAACCGCTGCACCCCTGAACAAACTGAATCTATGGCATCCAATTGAATACATTGTAGTGGAGATACATTACATAACAATAGAGATTTGCTGAAAAACATTGATATTTGCCAGGTGTCGTGTATTATGTGGGGTGGGTTATTTTTTATAAGTGGGCACAGTGTGACAGGTCACTGAACCCCACTCCTGACATAAGTGAGTGGTGTATAAACAAATGGCCCTCTCTTTCGCACACAAACATATAAACAATCAGGCGTATCACACAGTCGCAACAGAAAAAAAAGACTGGAGAATTGTTCCACAGTGTCCAGACTGCGAAATAACTCCACGTAAAATTCCATCAGGTTTTGTACAGGTCACTAAGAGTATTGAGGTTAGTCAGAGGGCATCTGGATGGGCTCTCAAGGCCAACTTTGAATACTTGTACTACAATATGAAAGCGCATCCTAGAAACCAGTACATTTGATTTAAAGAGCTGAAACACCCTGGCCTCACTAACCTATTCTCAGAATCTTTTTATCATGTTCAAGTCAGGAAGTAAAATTAGCTCTGTTGATGGCCTCATTGTGATTGTAGCTCTATCGATGAAAGGTACACAATGATTTATTATTGCAGAAGAGAAAAGGTAAGGCCTAAATTAAGATTCTTTGCTGCAAGTGAGGGGTCGTCAAAGAACAGCTGTGACATTCATTTCCCCCTCGAAAAAACACAAGGCTTTGTTATGGTCATAATTCAAGCTCCACAAATATCTATGCATATAAAATATTACACCTAATATTTTAGCTGTTAGAGAAGTTTCATTTGCGCCATTTTGAGAGTCGCGATTTAGTTCTTTGAGTTTCTTGTGTGTTTTTTGGTTGTACAGCATAATATAAATCCAATTTGGCGGATTCAGTTGTGTTTTTCAGATCTCACATGCCATTTCAAGGTCTTTGGGCTAGTTATCACACAAGCCTGCCCCTAACACTGATCTCTGATCTGATGGACTAATTGTTCAGTCTACACACTCAATCATATCTGATAATCGCCTAGATCATTTTGCTGTACAGACCCAAAGTATTTGTTTCATTTAAGCGTTCCTGTCCCAGTTGGTCTTTTGCAAAATTGCTTTGAAAGCTGTTATCTGCATCAAATTTAAAAGCGTTGTGGCTGACACCTCATTTCGCACTTTCATTAAACCGTTAAGCACAAAAATCAAAACATGTGCTCAACAGAGACCAAAAATGTATACAATTCTGATTTGCCTCACAACTTTGTGGCAGCGGATACTTTGCTATCATTAGGGATGTTAGACAATAAAAAAAAAAACAATTCAGCATGTCTAAACAAATTGGCTTTTCCCAGGGAATCTTAAATCTTAAAAATCTGCAAATGACGTGAAGTAACAAATAGATCACGCTTAAATGAAAAGAGGTCTTCCATCATAATTTCAGTTAGTGAGATGCTCTAAAAGTGCTGTAATAAAACTGGCTGTTAAGCGGCAGATGCCAGAAGCGGTATAATTTTTACTTGCGGGACTGTGTTTTCTTTCTGTCATTCATACATTTTTAAGTGAACACAGATAGAAGTGTTAGAGGCGGGTTTGCAAGGGAATAGCCTCATTGTACTTGCCGCTGTCCGTGGTTCTGAAAGCACTACTATAGCATGAACATGTATATGAAAGCTATCCAGTTTACAGCTTTCTTTGCACAAATCAGGTCGATTTTTTAAATCATTTTTACTGTTAACGTTGTTTTTTTATATATATCGTATGTTGTTTTTTGTTACTGGGCCTGTACAAATCTCAGAATATCCAGTTAATTCAAATCATGTCAGATACAGTTTGATTATTTTGTGCATAGAGTTGTACTATGCGTTAAAGACATCTAATTATACATTTGCAGGTTGACATCTTGGATCGCAACACCACCACACAACCCGCAACGTTTGAATGGGATCCCATCAAGGGAAAACGTCATATCATTAACACTGACACGGTACAAACCAATTATATGAGATAGACATAACTCATAGGTAGTCCGACCTATACATCGCTCGATGTCCTTGGCCGCAAGGAGAAGTTGGACGGCACGCATCCGCAGCAGGCTAGCCACAGGGATTTCTGGATGTCCGGATTTCTGTAAGCGTATATGATTGGGTTTATGACCGAGTTGCATGTCGCCGGCAGCACTGTTGCATACGTGTAGATCATTGGGTAGCTGGAGTCTGCCACGATCGAATACATGGCGAAGGGCATCCAACATGCGGCAAAGGTGCAGAGGATGACTGAGAGCGTGGATACACCTTTTGTGGTGGAAATGGCCATGAACTGGTGCTGAACAGCGATTTGCTGTGCGTGGCGGAAGGCAATCTTGCAGATCTGTAGGTAAAGCTGCATCATGAGGGCAAACACCAGCAAGAACGTCACAGCGAGTACCACAGCATTGTTCTTGGTGACCGGCCGGCAGATACTGCAGCTGGCCTCATCTCTGAGGCAGTTCCAGCCGAGCACTGGCAGTAGGCCCAGGATGATGCACACCAGCCAAATGAGAACCACCACAACATAGGTGAATGTCACCGTGCGCTCTGTGTGGTAGGTCAGAGCATTGTAGAGGGACAAGTAGCGATCCACTGTGATGGCCAGGATGTTGAGCACTGATGCAGAGAAGGCGGCGATCAGCAAGCCGACGGAGATCAGAATCGCAAACTCCGTGTTCAGCATATAGATGAAAACGAAGTTGAGAATGAGGCCGAGTCCTGCTAGCAGGTCCGCAAACGCGAGGCTCCCAATCAGAATGAACATGGGGGCTCTCAAGGTGGGCGTGTAGAAAAGGATGGCAATCACGATTGCGTTCTCGCAGGAGATGAGCGTGCCTGTCACGCACAGTGCAATGTCCCACGGGCTAACGGAAAGAGGCCTCAGCTCTGCCGTCCGCACCGGTGATGAGTTCCGCACGTCCAGGAGATTCCACGTGCCCGCCGTGGAGAGGGAAGAGGTGTTTTGAAGTTGGTTGCTCATTGCTGCTGCAAGAGAGTGAATCATAGCTGATGGTGGGGGGAGGGAGGGGGTGAAAGAGAGAGAGAGAGAGAGAGGGGTGCGGTAGTGAAGATAAGAGAGAATGTGTATGTCAGTGGAAAGGCAGTGGGAATAGGATATCTGTCAAAAGAAATATGCCTGAAGCCTCTGAACCTGATTACACAGTCTCTTATTCTTAGGGCAGTCAAGAAATAAAATAACTAGGCTAAGTAAGATATGTTTTGTACTAATTTTGTCATTACCTTATTTTATAACTATAGCTGGCAAAGTTGATTTGTGGTTCATTGGGAATTAGCTAAATAGTCGTTGAACACATGCGAGGCGCAATTAGCACATTTTGAACCACCAAAACAATGTAGCAATTTGCATCCATGCGAGCTGTAAATGTGCAATATTTTGCTTCGTTTACTGCTGCATGTGCATTTCATTGCAAAATGCTAATAATCAAGCACCAGTCCCGACCAAACGCACGCACTTCACTTTGTTTCTATTTTTAGTAATTGTCTAAAAATAAGACGCGCCACCTCAGTGCACTGGTCTCTTATGAAGGCATCGTGCATATGCTTCCAGAATCCACAATGATGCGCTTTTGCCTGACGCCATAGACGCAGACACATTTTAACTCCATTCATAAATTTCCACTTCACCGACCTGGCTATATATAAACTGACCAAGAAAAGACTGCAAAGGACTCGGAGAGGTCAAGCCTCCGGCAATTTGTTTAAATATACAGGTGCCCGTTGAAAACCAATCATTGCAATTAAATAACACGTGTAACAAAGGTATTTTCTCACAAAAGAAAGCACAAGTGCGCATCAGCATACGGTACCTTAGTGCCATGAAGCTGCAATGCCTTTTTTCCCCCCCGAGCTCGCGCGCAGTCCGTGCCTGTCATACGAGAGGAGATGGAGGACCCAGAAAGAGACGGAGAACAACATAAAAGAAGAACTAAAATGCCCTTTGTTTCACGTAGTTAAGTAAAACCGTCATCTTTGGCGGGTTAAGTCCTGTGGAAAAGCGAGGTGCCCGTCGGTTAACATGGCTAATACTGTTGGTAGGACGATAGCTCTGCCTCGCTTGATATTCCCCCCATTGGACCTCAGCGATGATTCTCCCCTCTGACGTCAAGAGTCCTCACAACAGTCATGATCGAGTCTGTGAATCAGAGATGCTGTGGACGGAATATTAATAATAAAACATGCTCAGACAACACGAATCCAACTATGAGGTACAAGAGACACGTGCGTCTCAGTCTGTGTCATTCCCCGGTACCGGACCCAATGTCGCCGCTTTGCACAACAACTCGGTTCTTTCTCCTTTTTTTCTCCAATCACACCAAACTGTCCTGTGAACAAAGCCGCACCACTGTCAGTTGTTTTAAGTAACCAAATCTGTCTTCCTTGCGCGTGTCTCTCTTTGTAACACGTCGTATGACTTTCGTGTGTCTTTAGCGGGATATTAGGCAACATATTGGCACCCGAAAACCCTAAAAGTATATATTTATAATCGTGATGATTATGTAACATCTCATTTAGTCGAGTCGCAGAGTGTTCACTGGCACGTGCGTCTCAATCTATGAGGACACTTTCAAATAATAGTCCAACAACTGATGACTTTACAAGGCTGCTTATTTTTAGAAAGTCGCATTTCCTTGAATTGTGTATCTGCCTGAGAATTAGTTGGAGCTGTAAATGGCATACAGGTTTTATGGCACTTGGGGCTGTTCTTATTCCTCACAAAAACCTGTTTTTTGAAGAAAAACTGGACAAGGAACTGTACAGAATCAGACAAACAGTACACTGTAGGTGGCTTTTGTTTGTGGGCTGAAAATAGAGGCAAGATGAGAAGGGAGGGCACTGAACTGTTTAAAGGAATGCTGTGTTTTCATTGTGTTTTCCCTGACAGACAATCTTATGAACAAGTAGCCATGATCAGAATTACAATAAGTCCCAACATTGGTTAAGCATGGGCCCTGCAATGTCTATTCATTGATGGGAGCGCCCACCAATCACCTTCACTCTCACTCCCCCCATTCATCTTCTCTGCACAGCATTGTGGGTAAGCTATTACATCATCACTCTCTCAAACCTTCCTCACAAGTGTGCATGCACTGTTACAACAATAATCCACAACACCTTTCTGCATTATCACACCCATGTTACCTGGTAAATGTTTACAAGTATGTGAACACATTTGTACACTTATTGACGCAGTTTGTCATTAGCAATGCAGTTAAATCAATGCACCCTCACTTGGTTGGTATCTGAATAGATACAGACCTATTTTTGTCTCTTTAAAATCCATTTATTTAAATCGACTTATTGCATGCACTATAGTATGTTTCTTAGCTCTATTTATCTTAGTATTACGTGTAAGCCAAGATCAATCCACTTTCTGTTTGACCATCTAAATTAATAAGTGCACGTCAATATAGTGCTTAAGTTGTCCTGAGATACTGTATTGATGATTAAATAAATGCATTGCAATCCCTCCATTCAGCTGAGAAGACTATTACTGAACCCATGTCGAGCCCGCAAAAACCTGCTGACGCTTTCCAAATGCTGGAACTCGCTCGTCAGCAGATGCTGTAGCATTGTGTGCGTGAGTATGTGGGCATGTGACTGCCTCATCAAATGTATTTATCTGCTGTGAGCGTGCCAGTGTACTTCTATTCACTGTCTGTTTGACAGCAGCAGCTTAAACACTCTCAGTGTGAAGTTTTTATTTACTGTGATTTTCTCAGTTGCAGCCCTCTCCGATTTCAAACTGTTTTCAGTCTCCAGTGAGAGCATCTCTTTAATGCAGCACTCTCCTTCTTTAAGGCTTCTTTCTGCTTCCTGTTTTAATATCACTGCTGTGTCTCTCTTGAGTGGGTGGAGCAAGTTATACCACCACAAAGTTTAAAAAGGGAAATGAGAAATGGTACAGTTGGTGAGGTGTACACATTTTGAAAACATACACTTCTCATGGTCTAGCATTTCAAGATTCAAGCGTTTTATTTGTCACATACACAGTTAAATACAGAATACACAACCATCAGTGAAATGTAAACAGGTCCGCTCCATGGACAGTGCAAATAACAGTTACAAAAAACACAAGAAATTTAAATAGAAATAGATTAAAAGTACTATATGTACATATGTAGAATTATGAATAAATCAAGTAAAAAATAAGAGATGTGGAATAAAATACGTGAGATAATCTGTGATGTGAAGTAAACCGTAGACTATATAAATAAGTGGTTAACTGAAGTATAATGTGCAAACAACAAGTATAATGTGCAAATTATAATATTTGTATTATATTTAATGCTCTAAGTCAGTGTTAGTGAGAATCAAAGATAGATAGATTATATTTATTGGTCTTATTTCATTGAAATAATAACAGGTCAGTAAGATTATTAAGAACTGCTTAAAGTGACTGTCACATGTCTGATGTAAGTGGTAAGCTAGTTGTTTTGTGGTAGTCAGTGGTTTCCACATTTAGGATGTTAGATGATCTGCAGTTTTTGTTTTACTTTTGACACTGCTCTAACAACGGCACTATTGTTTTCATCAGATTGCAATAATTAGCATTAAAGTTAGGATGAGTCTGTGATGCAAAACTACCGATCGCTGATTAGTAGAAAGGTCAATTACCGTATATAAGAATTGACTGTTAAATGTCATCGTTTAGCTTAGTTACTGCAAAATGCTACAATTTTGATGTTTGTAATAGTATATTGAGCGGATAATAGCAGTTAATAATGGTAGTGCATATTGCTTGATGGATGATTTATGGAGTGAGCACAGGTGACATTTGTCTAGAATGTCACATGCAAGAAAGCTGGAAAGCTGTTTCTAGTCAAGCTTTTAAGCAGCCGTCTAGTTTTTTCTTTTCCTCCTAATTTCTCCCCTTTTATATGCCTTTAACTTCAAATTTTCCTCCATATCCATGTGTCAAACTGTAATCATTTCCTGTTTCAGAAAGAAGTGAGTGTGAGTGCATCAGTTGGATGGAGAGAGCATATCAGCATTTCATTGCACGTTATAAAAAATTGATTCAAATGCAACGGATTAAAACTCGTTCACACTAAGAATGATAACTATATTAAAATTCACACCAGTAGATCATATTATTCTGTTTTTTTCTTGTTAGGCACTGCAGTTAAAGTTGTCTGCCACTTTCAATGTTCTTATCATTTATCAGCTGGAAAAAATTATTTAAAAAAATTATTCCAACAATATAGTTTCTCTATGTTACTATCGTTATAGTTATGGTGTGGACTCTACTATTGTTTTATATTCTTACATTTTTAGAGTTGTATCTTTATGGTTACCATTATCAGTTTGAACTGGCCTTTATTGATAAAGAAGAAATCGAGAGAGGGGACATAATGCATTAGTTATTGATTGGGTTTTGAGATGTGAAGGCAGATAGATGTAACTTGCAAGGCTGGGTTTTAAGCAGACTTAAAGGGGTAGTTCACCCAAAAATGAAAATTTGCTGTTAATTCATATAATTGCTGGTGATTCATATAATGTCAATGGCACACTGTCACTCTGAGAGTAAAAAAAACAAAATTATTACCCGCGGCTCCTAACGATACAATGAGTTCTAATGAAGTGAAATGATTGGTCTGTGCCAGAAACTAAACATTATTTACAATGTTATTATCTGTAACCCACAGCCTCGGCAAAAAGGTCACGTTCTCAGCCTGCAGCGCAAGCTTCCTGTCGCATAAGGACATATGCGCTGTGTTCGGTTACAACTAAGAGCGCGCATGTTGCTTTGTTCATCAAAATGGTGCTTGCTTGTGTTTATCCTGGATGTCACAACCTATATAAAAAAAAACGAAGATCACGTTCATTTGAGTGATATCAATAGGAAAGACTGACTTGTCACAGATACCCAACGTTTGACCTCCCACGGATTATTATGAGACGCCCCAGACTGCCACGAACTCTTTGCGGAAGCTGCCCCAAGCTGGAGCTGGTAATACCATGGGTGGAACTGAGTCAATCTTTCCATCTAATAATGGCAGTTTTAGACCTATAGGCACAGATAGCTATTTATCACTCCCCTTCTTTCTTTTTCTGTCCGATCTCTCTCTCTCTCTCTCTCTCTTTTGTCAAGATCTCTTGTTCACTCAATGGGGATTAGTCTGCAGCAGTTAACTCATGCCCAGTGGGGGTCCGGCTGGCTTGCGCGAGCAGCAGGTGCCCATGTGTGAAGAGTAATCCCAAGGGGGGTCAGAGGCAAGTTTTAGCCTCCACTCTGGATAGACTTTTCCATAGCTTTCACCCACAGCCTTTCTGACTGATGAGAGCATGTCATTTCACATTAGCCCTAAGAGGGACACAGCAGGGGTTTGGGCAATTGTGTATTTACGGATTGTGTGAAGATGATGGAGGAAGATGGAAGCTGATAACAGGTCAGATGAGGCAAAGGCCAGCCAGAAAGAAAAGATGGGCTTAAGGGAGATTGAGTAGATTGAGCATTTATGCATGTTTTATTATTATTTGTTTTATAAATGATGATAAGCAATCGGCAAATACATAGATAGTTTGGATTTTTATCTGCAATGAAATGGGGAGGGTTTTAGTTTTTAGTATTTAAAATATTTAGCAGTGGTGGACTTAGTGATGCTAAAAGGGATATTTTAACAATAGGGTAATGATAAATTATTTGTATTGATTTTGCCATATTTTAATTATTTATTAATACCCAAAGAATTTTTTACCTAAAATGTATTTGAAAAAAATAATCAAAACAAAAACGTTCTGCATATTTTGGACTTCTGTCATTCCATCATTTAGTTTGATTTGAGTAGAACATTTCAGGAAAAGTTTTCTGTATGTATTTTTTGTTTTCCCATTTTTCTATTTTCTCCTTAGATTTCACCACAACGTTTTTGCGTTCAAGTCATGTAAACGCCAGT